>JXTC01000671.1:85192-116406 GCA_002914845.1 Trema orientale
GGTACCCCCCCGGGGCCCCTCCGATCCACTCAGATATTGGACACAGTCAGAAGCAGCAGAGACACGAAGACAGTTGGGAAAACCGTCCCAACAATTTGGCGCCGTCTGTGGGAACATAGCATCGTGATGGGAGAGACTTCACGACAGCATTTTTCCCGAACAAAAAAGCCATACGACGAACGATGACAACCTCCAGAATGACGACGAGAAGCACACGGCCGAAGCCAGAGGAAAGGCCTCAAGAGGTACCACCCAGCATGGAGGAAAAGCTGGACCGAATGCTCGCTGCGTTAACGGAGGCTAACAGAAAGGCAGACATGGCCCACGATGCCGTTCGAAGTTTAAGAGATGAGGTCGCAGAGGTTCGCAGGGACAATGTCCGCCTCGAAGGATTACTGGTAAGCGAGGCCAGAAGTGAGCAGAGGGGTGACGACGATGGAGAGGACCAACAAGAGGCTGAGAGGCACTACGCTCCAGCCAGAGAAGGGACCTCTACTCGTGAAGAGCAGCAGAGCCGAACAAGGCCCTCTCTTTCGGAAGCAGAATCAGGGAGACAACGCCTCGAGGGCCGAGGAGGGGCTCCTCCCAACTGGAAGCAGGATATGATGGCCGAGCTGAGCAGAAGGCTCGGGGCCCACCACGGGCAGACCCCAGCCGACTTGGCGCAGCAAGCTGTTCGTGGGATCAACCAGTCGGCTTTGGCAGACTGGATTCAGATGGAGCCGAAGCCGCACAATTTCGTGACCCCGACGATTAAGCCGTACGAAGGGAAGACAAACCCCCTTGACCACATCTATCAGTTCCAGCAGAAGATGGCTTTAGAAACCAGAAACGAAGCCGTACTTTGTAAGGTCTTTTCCACTACCCTGGCCGGTTTGGCCCTTTCATGGTTCAGACAACTCCCAGCAAAGTCCATAAACCGATTCGAGGACTTTTGCGAAGCATTCCTGAAGCAATACGCTAACGCCAGGAGGCAGCAGAAGACTATGAGAGACTTAGACCGGATGGAGCAGTCAACAAGCGAGTCCCCGAGGGATTTATTGTCGCGCTTCCTGGACATGATCTCCCAGATACATAACGCTGACACGGTCCAAGCCCCGACCTCTTTTATCAGGAGCCTTCGGCCGGGCTCGATGCTGTCAGATCACCTGCTCCTCAATTTGCCACACGACATGGCTGACGTCCTGGCGAAATCGGAAGGAGTGTTCAGGGTGCTAGAAAGCCACCAAAAAGTGCCCAAGTCCGCCGCGATTACGACCACACCAGCGCAGACCATGGCTATGCAGGGGACGAAAAGGGAAACCCCCGATTCGATGCCGAAGCCAACGGCCGGTCAGGGGAGCAACAAAAAGGGGAGGACGTCCAGGGCCCCATTGCCCAAGTTCGAACTCAATACTATGATCGACGTGATCTTCCTCCAGAACAAAGACAAGGGTATATTCAGAGACCCCCCGAAGTCCAGCGTGCCCGACCATATGAAGAACAAAAATAGGTACTGCCAGTTCCACAACGATCACGGACATGACACCATCCACTGCCGCAGCCTCTATGCACAGGTGATGACAGCGATCCAAGCAGGGAAACTGAAACAGTACGTAAAGGCGGACGGGCAAGCGAAAAAGGACACCACTGGGCAGGATAAGGGGAAGCAGACCCCGGCCTCGGGGTCAGGAGAGCAGACCCTAAGGATCGTACCGATGATCGTGGGCAGACCAGAGCCCAGCCAGGCTCGGGAAGAGAAAGACAGTATCCACAAGCGGACCGAAGAGAGGGTAAAGCGCTTGAGAAGTTTGGGCCACTCCGTGAACCACCTAACGACGGAGCAAGCTCACGCCTCGACCGTCCCCATTGCTTTTACACAGCAGGACCTGGCCACAATATGGCTGCCTCACGACGACCCGCTAGTGGTCAGGCTGCAGATCGATTCCTCAGTGGTTGGGAGAGTCTTGATCGATGGGGGTAGCAGCGTCGACGTCTTATTCCTCGCCACTTTCGAAAACATGGGCTTGGATCGAAGCAGGCTGAGGCTGACCTATCAGCCGCTATTCGCCTTCGACAGCAACAGGGTCAGCCCCCTGGGGGTCATGACGCTGAAGGTCTGCGCCGCTAACAGAAGCCTAGATGTCGACTTTGTCGTCGTCGATTGCCAATCCTCGTTCAATGCCATCATGGGGAGAGGATGGATTCACGCCATGCACGGGGTCGCGTCCACTCTTCACCAGGTCCTGAGGTGTCGGTCGGCGGACGGAACCTACACAATAGACATCAAAGGAGACCAGCCCTCCGCTAGAAAATGCTTCTCGACCGCCATGAAAGGCCCCGCTGCGACCGCAGCCGTTCTGCCGGGGGACAAATAGCAGTCAAAGGACCGCCTGCCAGCATACATGAGACGAATCGAAGATGAGTCCGACAGGCCGGACACCACAATAGAAGAGCTGGTAGCGGTCCCTTTGAAGACGTCGGAGCCAGAAAAGACGATCCTGCTNGACGATCCTGCTCGGGGCACTGCTGTCTGGGTCGGAGAGGGACAGCTTGGTTGAGTTCCTTCGACGGAACGGGGACGTGTTCGCGTGGTCACATAACGACATGCTGGGCATAGACCCCGAACATGCCTGCCATCGCCTGAACATAGACCCTAACTATCCTCCGGTCAGGCAGAAGCCCAGAAGGTTCGCGCCAGAAAAAAACCGAGCCATCAATAAGGAGGTCGAGAAATTGCTAGAAAACGGCCTCATCATGGAATGCACTTATCCCTGTTGGGTCTCTAACCCGGTGGTGGTGAAAAAGAAGAACGGGGACGACCGGACCTGCATAGACTTCACGAACCTGAACAAAGCCTGCCCGAAAGACAGTTTCCCGCTGCCGAAGATTGACCAGATGGTTGACGCGACGGCAGGGTTCGACAGAATGAGCTTCCTGGACGCTTACTCCGGGTACAACCAGATCCCCCTGCTCGAAGAAGACCAGGTCCATACAGCGTTCATCACGGAGCGGGGTCTATACTGCTACAAACGCATGCCCTTTGGATTGAAGAACGCAGGGGCGACCTACCAGAGACTCATGAACAAGATGTTTGCTAGCCTCTTGGGGAGGACAATGGAGGTGTACATCGACGACATGGTGGTGAAAAGCAAAGAGGCTTCCAATCACTTGGATCACCTCGACGAATGCTTCCAAGTCCTTAGGCATTATCAAATGCGCCTGAACCCCAAGAAGTGCGCCTTTGGGGTCTCATCTGGCCAATTCTTGGGACACGTCATGAGTAAAAGGGGGATCGAGGCAAACCCAACCCAGCTCTCTTCAATTGCGAATGAACACAGGTCCACAACCGTCAGGGAAGTCCAGCGCCTGACTGGGAAGATAGCAGCGCTAAGCCTGTTCGTTTCTAAGATGTCGGACCGATGCAAGCCTTTCTTTCGGTCCATAAAGAAAAGTTCCTCATTTACCTGGGGAAAGGAGCAGGACGCAGCGTTGGACGAGCTAAATCAATATCTCAGTCATCCGCCAATCCTAGCCTCCCCGGCAGAGGGGCAGCGCCTGTATGCATACCTGGCTGTGTCGGAGATAGCGGTCAGCACGGCACTATTCATTGAGGAGGAAGGTAAACAAAAGCCAGTGTTCTATGCAAGCCGTATGCTCCTAGATGCGGAGACTCGATACAGCACAGCAGAAAAACTGGTCCTCGCATTGGTCAATGCTAAAAAGAAATTGAGACAATACTTCGAGGCACATCCCATCACGGTCTACACGGACTTCCCCATCCGACAGATCCTGGCTAAACCGGATTTGTCAGGGCGACTTACCAAGTGGGCCGTCGAATTGGGGATATACGACATCGACTATCAGCCCCGAACGGCAAAGAAGGGGCAAGTCGTCGCAGACTTCCTGGCAGAAATCCAATCTTTCGGCGAGCCGTACGATCCCTCACCGACGCCGCCGACGTCAGACCCCTTGGTCTGAACCCTCTACACCGACGAGTCCACGAACGTTTCGGGGTCCGGCATCGGAATAGTCCTGCAGACCCCAGCGGGCCTCAAGGTGGAGAAAGCCCTCAGACTCGATTTCCAAGCAACAAACAATGAGGCAGAGTACGAGGCACTGCTCCAAGGGCTCCAGCTTGCCTTACACTTCGGAGTAAAAAACATATCGGTGAAAACTGACTCGCAACTGATTGCGGGACAGGTCGCAGGAAACTTCGAGGTAAACGAACCGAGGTTGCACAAGTACTTTTCTAAGGTAATGGGGGCAAAGGTTCGTTTCGATACTTTTACCATCGATGGAAAGTGAATATGTGGCAGACCCGATGGAGAACCCCGCATGCCATGTATTCGCGACCACCTCCGAGGAAACATCCTGGATGAAGCCCATCACTCAGTACCTGACGACGGGGGAGCTTCCACCAGACCCTCGGGAGGCCCGTTCGGTCAGAATGAAGTCCGCCCAATACTCCATGGTCGGGAGTCAGCTGTATAGAAAGTCTACCATGGGACCAATGCTGAGATGCATAGGCCCCACAGAGGCCCAGAGACTGATGGAGGAGATCCACGAAGGGGTCTGCGGTAACCACTCAGAGGGGCGAAGCCTTGCCCACAAGGCCTTGACAGCTGGATATTTCTGGCCTTACATGATGTCCGAGGCGGCCAAGTTTGTTAAGAAATGCGACAAATGCCAGAGGTTCGCCCCCTTAAAACGTCAACCAGCGGAGGAACTCCACCCTAATATTACTCCATGGCCCTTCGCCAAATGGGGTCTGGATATCATCGGAGAACTCCCCAGGGGCAAGAGGTACGTCCTACTGGCCACTGACTACTTCACCAAGTGGGTAGAGGCGGAGGCTTACACGAGCGTTAATAAGACAGATACGATCAATTTCCTTTGGAAGAACATAATCTGCCGATACGGAATCCCACGAGAAATACATGCCGACCACGGGACTCAATTCCAGAACACCAAGCTCAAGGAATTGTGCGATCTGTACAACATAAGGCTCAGCTTCTCGTCCGTAAACTACCCCCAAGGAAATGGCCAAGCCGAGGCAACGAATAAGGCTGTCTTTAGCAACATCAAAAAGAACCTGCAAGAGGCCAAGGGGAAGTGGCTGGAGGAACTGCCAGCCGTTGTATGGGCTCACCGAACCACCGAGCACAGGTCAACAGGGAGGACCCCCTTCGCTATGGTGTATGGGTCAGAGGCCGTGATCCCGACCGAGATCGGCCTCCCGACCCTACGCTCAGAAGTGGTGGAGAACACCCAGCTGAATGAACAGCAGCTCGGACATAACACTGATCTCCTTGAGGAGACGAGGAGCGTGGCTCTGATTCACTTAGCTTCTTACCATCAACGAGCCAAGACTTATTTCTTGAAGAAGGTCAACACTCGCAGGTTCAGCGCCGGGGACTGGGTCTTGAAAGCCAAGACTGGAAACTCATCAAAACTAGATCCAAACTGGGTCGGACCTTACGAAGTTGTCAAGGCACTAGACCACGGTGCCTACCTCCTGAAAGAACTCAAGACGGGCAAGACTCTACCCAACACGTGGAATGCTCAGCATTTGAAGAAGTATTATGTATGATCCATATGTAAAGATTCTTCCTTTTATAATGAGCAGATCTACTTCGATACAAGTCAAACTATTTGATAACAGGTCCACTGCCCACTTGGGTCTGAACTAAAAAAATCAGACCCCCAACCTAAAATCGTACTATGGGATTAAACGTCGAGCAATGAAACACTTGCTGGCAACCCGAGAAAAACGTGCGAAGGGGATTGAGCTGCGCAATAATGATCCTGCCAGCAAACCCCAACCTAAAATCGTATTATGGGATTAAACGTCGAGCAATGAAACACTTGCCGGCAACCCGAGAAAAACGTGCGAAGAGGATTGAGCTGCGCAACAATATTCTTGCCAGCAGACCTCAACCTGGGGTCGTACTGAGGTTTGCCCATCAGAAGCAGAACCATATCAACCCCCAGCGAACGACGCAATAGGTCCACCCACTGAGAGCAGACCCCATAGGGTCTGCCCGCGGAGACATGGCCTCAAAATATCTGACCGCTGAGAGCAGACCCCATAGGGTCTGCGCGCGGAGACATGGCCTCATGATATCTGCCCGCAGAGACGTGGCCTCATAATATCTGCCCGTTGGAAGCAAATCTCATTGGACCCGCCCGTTAGAAACAGACCCACGCAAAAATAGGGGAAAGACAAATAACAGTCGGGGATCACCAAAAAGAAAGAGAAGAAACGAAAATTACCGCTGTTATTAATAATTGTGTTACAGATTACAAAGCATTGTTATTTATCTGCAGGCCTTGGGCGAAGGTGCAGAGACACGTCGGAACGATAGTGCCCAGTCTGTTCCCGATACGAGCCAAGCCCAGGCCTTCTCCTCTGCAATGACGGGTCTAAGCAAGAATTGACCATCCCTTGCAGTTGACTCCTAGCACGATCCCACTTGGGGTCTGAGAAGTCCAGCCACACACGCGGATCGAACTCTGTCAAAGACAAGTTACAGCAGCGATTACATATCTTCAGTGCTGGAAGAGCCAGGGCTCACATCCCGATTTCTTGAGTTAATGCTATCAATCATAGCACGGAGGGGGTTTACTAATAACTCCAAATCATATACGATTGGGCCAGACCCGGAAGTCTTCCGAACTGCCGACAGGGGAATAGCATCGTATATGATGCCCGACCCTGACCACATAAAAAAAAAACTCAAAACAGGGCGAATGTATTTGTCTTATTATTCAAAATTGAAGATTACAAAAAAAATGACTCATACACTCGTGATAGTGTTTGAACCCTATACAAGCCCTATGTCTACGTATGTACAGAGGACCTGGCACCCTTATTTACCTCCGCTCGAGGAAGGAACGCCGGCTTCAGCACCCGGATCGGCTTCGGCCTGAGACGGTGCCTCGGGCTCGGACTCACTGGAGAGCACTACGGGAGCTGACCCCGATGATGTACCGACACCCGGCTGGCTCGCAGTCGGCGCCTCCTGACCCACGATGGGGGCCAGCTCTTTGCCAGCAGAGGCAGATGCAGAAGGCTCACCCTTCTCTTCGTCGAGCATCTTTAATACGTCAGCAGGGTATGTGATGTTAATCTCATCCCCCAGCTGCTGCATGTAGTGCCCGACAGAATAGTGGTCCCTCTCGACGCCTTTCTGCTCGTCGAACTGGTCTGGCGTCACCACATCTGGATGACCTTCATATTCTCGGTTCTCCCAGCCAGACCTGTAACTTTCAGCAGAAAGAACATCTACCTGCCTCTGATACCTCTTTTTCAGCTTCTCAGCATCCGCCAGCCTGTCTCTCAATGCCGCCAGCCTGAGCTCCGCCTGGCGCTGCGACAAATCACCCAAAAGGTTATTAATACCAAGCTCTTCGCGGCGCAAACGAGTCAGCTCAACGTGAGATTTCAGTAACTCATAATGCTCTAGGTGCAAGTGGCTGATTACCTCATTAGATCGGTCAAGTCTGCGTTGCAGAGAGTGAGCCTCTAGCTTTGCCTTTGCCTCAGCCTTCCTGGCCTCCTTCGCGTCATCGATGGTGCTATCCTGGGCTACGACGGCGAGCCCCATCTCAGCTACGGCGCTCAGCCGCTCCTGCTCCTTCAGAGCGGCCTCAGCCTGGGCCAGACCCACAAGCTCGGCCCGAGCACGAAGGCCAGGGACCTCAGCCTCTAGAGACTTGAGCCTCCCCTTGGCATCCGCCAACTTGCTAGTCAGCTCCTCGCGACCGGTCCTCTCGACGCTCAAAGCATGAGCCACTGCCGTGCTGACCCGAGCCTCCTCCAAGCTCCTGAACAGATCGAAGTCAGCCCTGACGGCCTTCAGGGCGACTGCGCTCTATTCTGCCGTCACAGACTTCGCGTCCAGCTGCCTTGTCAGCTCCGCCACTTGCGACGCGTAAAATGACTGGGCAGCGGCCAACTGCAGAATGCGTAACCAGAAAGTTAGTCATCACCAAACATGCCTCAGCTATGAAATGACAACCCGACAAACCCACACCTGCGCGAGGCTGCGGCTGGCAACAGTATTCACGTTCCCCAGGGACAGGGGCTCCAGCTCAACCTCGGCGGCCGAAAAGCTTCCCCGGATACCATCCGCGCCTGAGGAGCGCGCTTCCACCCCCTCAAGGGAGAGAGCTCCGCCTTCTGCCTGCGACTTTTCAGCAGCACCTCCCGATACCGCTGAACTGGGGGGGATGGGGGCAGCAGAGGACGGTGGCGGCGTGGGGGCAGCAGAGGACGGTGGCAGCGCAAAGCGAGCCGATGCATCATCAGCAGTAACCAGGACAGCTACCGTTTCAGCAACTCCGCCGACCACCTGCAGAGCGGACCCGACCGTCTGCGAAGCAGACCCACCACCTTGTGATTTTTCGGTCTTCTCCTGACTAGGGCGTCTAGATAGCCCACTGCGAGCAGACCTCCTCCTCCTCAAGAGGGTCAAGGTGGCCCCATCGTCGCCCTCGCTGCTTGAAAGGGAAGCAGCCTTGTCTTTCTTCACCAACGGACCCTCTGTCCCCCCAGACGGGTCAGCTTCGCGACCCCGCTTCAAGGAAACTGGCAGAGGGGAGGATAAACGAGACTTGAGTCTGGGAGCTCCTCCACTCAAACCCGCGACCTCTTCTCGAGGGCGCGCAGAGCCAGAACCCGCGACCTCTTCTCGAGGGCGCGTAGATCCAGAACCCGCGATCTGTTCTCGAGGACGTGCGGGATCAGACCCCATGCTAACCCCTGACCCGGGTCCAGCGGGAGAAGAGCCTGAAGTAGCAGCCTCCCTGGGACGATCCGAAGACAGCCCGCCGCCGTACTTTATCCGCACGGCAGGTGTCTCCCGAACCTTGGGTTCTCCCACCACGGGAGCATCGCCCCCAGGCACGAACATACCCTCCAGCTCGTCATCAGAAGATACGACCAAACGCCGACCGGCAGGGACCTTGGGCCTGGCCCGGTGGACAACGGCACTCCCTCTGGCCGGAGATGGGCCCGCTGAAGGTCCAGCACCTGAACCTGCAAACGAAAGGAATGCGACGCAGTTAGGGGGATGACCCATACCCGAATAGCGGAGCTTCGCGGCAAGCAGATAAGTTTACCTTTGGCTCCCTTGGGGGCATGCGCCTCAGCGGCCCGGAGCCGCTCGCATTCTCCGGACATGAACACCAAGATCTCCTCCAGCTCGAGCCCAGTCGGAGCCACCAGGTCTTCAGGCNTCCTGACCAGGGCGTCCAGATAGCCCACTGCGAGCAGACCTCCTCCTCCTCAAGAGGGTCAAGGTGGCCCCATCGTCGCCCTCGCTGCTCGAAGGAGAAGCAGCCTTGCCTTTCTTCACCAACGGACCCTCCGTTCCCCCAGACGGGTCAGCTTCGCGACCCCGCTTCAAGGAAACTGGCGGAGGGGAGGATAAACGAGACTTGAGTCTGGGAGCTCCTCCACTCAAGTCTGCGATCTCTCCTCGAGGGCGCGCAGAGCCGGAACCCGCAACCTCTTCTCGAGGGCGCGCAGAGCCAGAACCAGCGACCTCTTCTCGAGGGCGCGTAGATCCAGAACCCGTGATTTGTTCTCGAGGACGTGCGGGATCAGACCCCACGCTAACCCCCGACCCGGGTCCAGCGGGAGAAGAGCCTGAAGTAGCAGCCTCCCTGGGACGATCCAAAGACAGCCCGCCGCCGTACTTGATCCGCACGGCAGGTGTCTCCCGAACCTTGGATTCTCCCACCACGGGAGCATCGCCCCCAGGCACGAACACACCCTCCAGCTCGTCATCAGAAGATACGACCAAACGCCGACTGGCAGGGACCTTGGGCCTGGCCCGGTGGATAACGGCACTCCCTCTGGCCGGAGATGGGCCCGCTGAAGGTCCAGCACCTGAACCTGCAAACGAAAGGAATGCGATGCAGTTAGGGGGATGACCCATACCCGAATAGCGGAGCTTCGCGGCAAGCAGATAAGTTTACCTTTGGCTTCCTTGGGGGCAGGCGCCTCAGTGGCCCGGAGCCGCTCGCATTCTCCGGACATGAACACCAAGATCTCCTCCAGCTCGAGCCCAGTCGGAGCCACCAGGTCTTCAGGCCCCGCCGCCTGGCTCGAGGCCACGACCTGACGCCCGACCATCGTGACGCGGTTCTGTTCGTCGCGGCGAAACCGATTTAGGGCGGCGGCGTCGAGGCGGCTCCGAAGATGTTTGGTGATCACCCAGGAGTCAAGCGGGAAGGGGAGATACAGGACCGCCCTCGGCATCAGATTCATCATCTGAGGGCCCAGCACGGCCTGTATGTGGCGGCATTCCCTGGCAGACCCAAAGATGATGATCCCCTCCAGCTGCTGCAGCCGCCCCACAGACAGCCACGGCTCGAACCTACTGTCGTCCACCGTGCCTGCACGATAACAAAGGTTAGGAGACAGGGGAATGCTCAGACCTAAGGAAAAGAGAGCACCCAAAGACTCACTATGAGAAAACGACGAGGGGATCGAGAAATGCTCCTCGTTCACCCAAGGAGAGCACCACGCCCCTCCGACCGCATATAGCCTGGAGTGGGAGTCCCACTGCTTGTCACTCCTCGGCAGACCCCAGAAAATGTGGCGCCCCGGGAGCGGTTGGAGGTAAAACGTGGGATAGGAGCTCTTGTTAGAGATGATGGTCAACTTGTAGGCATAGAAGACCACCTCCAGGTCAATCTGGACGTTGATGAGGACCGACAGGGCAGAGAGCCCCATCAGGATCATTATCCCGTTTGCGTTGAGTTGCATCGGATGGATCCCGGTGAGGCTGAAGAACTGGTGGACCAGAGGGGGGAGTGGGAATCGCAGCCACTCCAAGTGCTTCCTTCCCAGCACAATGGAGCCCTCGGGGGCAGAGGCGCGAAGATACCAATCGGCCGGCCCCTCGACCCTTTGCAGGGTAACCCCACATGGGAAGCAAAGCTGCCTCCTCAGCGAGGAGATTTCAGAATCCTCGATCGGAGCAGCGTCTGGGTCTGGTTCGAGATTGTCCCTTTAGACATCGTTGAAGAGTTGAAGGTTCAAAGACGGGGGAGAGCTGAAAACCCTAAATTTGAAAAGAGAGGAAATTTCCAAGAAGGTAGAAAACATGCACTTGATAAATTTTGGTAAAGTGAAAATAAGCCCAGGTCTCGCTTTTATGGAGAGGGAACTGGAAGGTCACTAAGGAGGAGAAACCGCATGGTGGGGGCCCAAAGTATTTCAAAATTCAAATTTTTGGGAAAAAACTTAATGAAGGCCAGCACGCGCTGACATCGGTAATTAGCGAACAAAAAAGGGATAATGGCCCACGTGTAACCCCCGTACTCGCTGGACGAAGTAATGATTTCCCCCCATTTAATGGCTGCAAACCCATCAAACAGGGAAATGGGGGCAGTTGTGGGACCCACTTTTATAACGCGCGCCACGTGGACGTCCCAGTGGATAGAGAGCGAAACCGGGGACGGTTAGCTGACACGTGGGCAAAAAAACCATCTGGGAACCACGAATGTGTCACGTGATGACATTTAGGCCCATACTGTCAAGGTGGGACAAGGCAGGGTCCGTCCAGATCTGGGATGGGCCCGGCCCAACCGGACCCCTGTCCTAACAGCTTGGGGGTCGGGAGCCTCAAGGGTCTTCCGCTAGAAGACCCTCGGGGGCAATGCGCAGTCCAGACCCAGACCAAGCATTTAATGCGATCTTGGGTAGGTGTGCGTATTAATTGTATCTCCCTGGGAGGACGGCGGGACTGTAGACGCTGCTCCATGTCAGGGCTCACGTCGAATCTGGTGACAGGGAACAAACCGTACCAATCTCAGCCGTGATTCCCGGAACGAGCTAAGACACGGGAAAGGAAACCTCGGAATTGGATCCCGATTCCGAGGATATAAATATCGCCCGCGCTGGAACAAGAAAAAATTTATTATTATTATTATTCCATTCTCATGATCTCTTAGAGCCGATATCTGACTTAAGCATCGGAGAGTCTTTGCAGGTACCCCCCCCAGGGCTCCTCCGATCCACTCAGATATTGGACACAGTCAGAAGTAGCAGAGACATGAAGACAGTTGGAAAACCCGTCCCAACAATAAGCACATCAGAAAACAATTTATCATGCTAAATTTGCAGTTTGGAAAAGACATTCTGCCTTATTGAAGAGAAAGCGGCTCTTTTATTCTTCCCAATAAAAGCTGGCAACCCAAAGTATTTGTCATAAGAATAGGTGGGCTGTAATCCAAGAGCCTACTGGATAGATTGTCTGAGATCGGCCTCCACATTAGGACGAAAAGTGATAGATGACTTTTGAAAATTAATAGACTATCCTAAAGCCTCTTCATACTGCACCAAGATATTTCGAATCAGGTTAATCTAATCTAAAGAAGCCATACAGAAGAGTAGGATGTTATTAGGAAAAAAGAGATGGGAGATCTATAGGCCCTTTCAAGAATAGGCAAACCCTATGAGAGTTCTGCTTTTTTCTATGCGACGAATAAGACTAGGAAGACCTTCTGCAGAAACTAGGAATAGGTTAAGAGAATGTGGGCAACTTAACAATGGCCTCTGTGTAGAATGACTTCTTTATACACTATTTCGTTGATCATAAAAGCAAACTTTGATTTAGAAATATAGTCCAAAACAACTGAAATCTAGGACTTAGTGAAACCTATAGCACGAAGCATGGCCTCAATATAAAGCCACTCAACCTGGTCATAAGCTTTGCTCATGTCAAGTCTTAAAGCTGACCAACCCTTCCTACCACCAATTTTCTTTCTCATAGAATGTATAGTTTCAACAGACACAATAATGTTGTCTCCAATTAATCTTCCAAGGACAAAAGCACTCTAAGACTCATCAATAAAATAAGGAAGAATAGACTTTAGTCTATTAGCAATAGTCTTAGTAATAATTGTGTAAATAACATTACAGAGAATAAATGGGCAAAAATTAAAAACTTTTACCGAGGTTTTGACTATTGGGATAAGGACAATTTTGGTCTTGTTTAACAAAGCCGCTGATACCTCACCCCTAAGGACACGACAACAGATTCTAGTAACTGGCTCTCCAACTATCTCCCAATATTTCTGAAAAAATAACCCATGAAATTCATTTGGCCCTAGAGCTTTAGTAGGACCCGTGCTAAATAAAGCACTTTTGATTTCCTTATCAGAGTATTCTGAGGTTAGATATGTATTCATGTCCTCAAAAATACATTTCTCAACACCACTTATAATCTTCTCAATAGCTTCTCTTGAAGGGCTGCTGCTCGTAAAAATCCCAGGCAAATAGTGCTCAATTATTCTAACCATGTCCATTGTTTCAATACACCAAGAACTCACCCCATCTGCCAGACTAACTATTAAGATTTTGTTTCTACTAATAGAAGCTTTTCTATGGAAAAAGGCATCATTTTTGTCGCCTTAAAGCCAATCTTCTTTTAACCAAATTAGCCTATCCCTCTCTTTCTCCAAAGAATGAATATGAAATCAAGTGTTAGCATCTACTAAATAAGCTCTGTCAAGCTTCTTGCATACTTTTTGCAACTTCCTAGGAATATTTCAAACTTTGCTCTCCCCTAAGCCCCCAAGTTCATAGCACAACAATATAAAAGGTTTATAAAAGAAGCTGCAGAATTCAGACTGAGGGCACTGGACCACACATCTCGAATTAGCTCACAACAAGACTCCTTCTTAGACCAAAAGGGTTCAAATCTGAAAGGACGAGATATTCTACCCCTTCCTGCTTTCTCTACCTAAGAAAAATCTGGAAAAATCTGAATAGCTATGTGGTCACTACCCCAAAAATCCAAATTGAAAACTTTGAAGTTTCGAAAGAGAGAAACTTATCCCATATAAGTTTAGCACCAGAGAAGCCCAAATCATCCAAATCATAGTCAAGCAAAACCTTACAAAAATAAAACATCTCCCCATTGTTGCGAGAATCCCTACCGTACTTTTCATTCCAAGCTAACACTTCATTGAAATTACCACCTAGTAGCCATGGGATATGTAAATGAGTATTCAGCCTCATAAGGAGCTCCCAAGTAGAATGTTTAAACTTTGAATATCTGTAGATACTTGTGAAGCACCATCTAGTACCTGAAAGGGAAGATATGGTGGCTTCGATATGGTGTCTATAGAAGTTTAAGACAAGAACATCCAAATCATCTTTCCAAAATAGGGCAACGCCTCCACTTCTTTCCATGTTGTCAACCATAATTCCATAAATAAAACCATAACCAATTTTCCTCCTCAGCTCCAATGCATTCTTGTCTCATAACTTAGTCTCAGAATAACGGGAAAATGGAATCTAAGCAGACTATGAAGCCTGCCCAATGCTTAAGGATTCCCAAACCTCGAGCATTCTATATTATGAAATTCATTGAGCCTGACGAGGTTACTGAGCAACCTCTGCCGATCTAAAGATATTCGAGGCATCTCTCAAGGTAGGGCACTTTGAAATATCCTTACCTGGAGAAATTTAGGTGTCATATGTTTTTCTTTTAATAGTCAAAGCATAATCGGAACTAGAAAAAGAGGCTCTAGCTTTTTGTTTATTACGGGCCATTCTCTTAATATTATGTTTGCCCGATAAGCCAAAAGAGTGTGCTTTGGAACTTAATCCAAAAGTTAATGAGCCCAAGTCATCCTGGTCTAATAGATGTGCTTTGGAACTTAATCCAAAAGTTAATCAGCCTAAGTCAGCCTAGTCCAATAGACATGGAGCCCTATCAAGAGGAGGTAACAAAGTAGAGGGCCCCTTTGGAGAAGGCCTAGTCAATACAAAAGACTGCATAAGGTCCTTATCAGTATCTTTTCCTTTCAAAACTGAATCTTGAAAGTTCGGTGCCAAAGCATATTGAGAAAGAGACTACTCAGAATTATCGAGATTTTCCTTGTCTTGACATGACAGTGCATCACCCCAGCTGTGCACTCTTTTTACCAGAGTTCATCTCACTATCGAAAAAGGCCATAGAATGGCCTTGTAGCTGCTAACTGGCATGATTGATAACTAGTTTTTCTGAAGTAAGAAGCCATTTTCCCCCATCCTTATTTCTGACTTTAGGCACAAAGGGATTTCTCTACCTATGTAATTGGCTCCAACAAATGGTTTTTGAAAAGAGGAGCCATGGAGACAGTTCTCGTACTAAAAATTGTCCAGCTTGTTGCATCTTATCAGTATATTCTTCTGAACATTCCTTGATAATATGTCCCAGACATCTACATCCAAAGCAAAAATCAGGAAGCATTTTATATTTAAAATCAACCCAGACCAACAAACCTGAGGAACCAATACGAACTTTCGCTCCTCTTCGCAGTGGTTTTGAGATATCTATCTGAACTCGTACATGAATATATTTACCCCACCACTTCCTATTCTGATCAATCTCTATAATAATACATTCACCTATTTGATTTGCTAGAAAATGCCCAACACCCTCAGTTATACCATGGAGTAGCAAGTTATACATCTGTACCCAGAATTTCATAAAATGGAACTCACCCTTCCTTGGGCTCTCCCCATCATCAAACTTTTTAAGAACCAGTGTGGCCTTACTGAAGTTGCAAGGCTCCAAAACTAATACTCTATTTTTCTCCTTCAAATAGGAAAATAAGAGGCTCTAACTTTTGGGTCTTGACAATGCGTCAACATTCTTGGAATATACAATCCAATAATTCTCCTAAAAAATGCACTGATCAGTATTAGGCAGTTAATATTCTCCGAAAGGAGCCTATTGTCAAGACCCAAGATCACCACTTCATCACTAGAGATCTTTAAGGAATTACAAAATCCAATATACTCTTCCATTGGAAAGGCCAGAATGAGGTGAAAGAAAACATGGTCTTACCTAGAGAAATCTAGAAAAATAGCCACTCTTATAGAAAACACCCTTGAGAGAAAAAGAGATAAGACCATAATGGTATTTTGACTCACAGCCGAGGAGATATTTTACTCCTACTAAGACTCTTGTATTTTCTCTATAAATAAGATCCTTTATAGGCAACCATAAGGTAGGAGAGAGGCAAAAGAGAGTGAGCTAGAGAGAGAGCAACAATGCAACCTTGGTGAGAGATGGATCATAGGGTTTTCGAGAGAGTGTAAGCTAAAAGCATAATTATGGATTCATAGGATTTTCGGGTTAGTAAAACAGAGAAAATATACTCATGGACTTTTGGGTACTTTTAGGTAGACAGAAACTATTGAGTATAAATTGTTTTTTTTTTTTCTTAATGGAATGCTTACGGGTGATCTCCTGTAGATGTAGGCTACAATTTGTAGCTGAACCATGATAAATACTTGTGTTCTTTATTTTCTTGTGTGTGTACATTTAGATCTAAATTGACTTTAGATTAGGGGTTTTTTTCGACTTTTTTTCATATATATATATATTCATAAACAACTATTATGTATTGCAACTTTATTCTTCCTTATTCCAAATAAGAATTTAAGTGATGTAGCTTCATGTCTACTGTATCAGTATTACATAAGTAAAATAAATAGATCATGATCAATAGCTTGATTAATGAAAATTATCGGACACATTATTTGTAAAATGACCAAGTGAAGAGTAAGAGGATCTACCTTCCATAACGGCCTTTATACTCTTCTCAACCATCTCCTTAACTCTCCTCCTAATATTGCAATCACCCTCTATAACCCTTTTTATCCCTATTTCTATCTCTTTTGCCATATTAATACAAATTCTTTCCCCAAACTCGGTTTATAATCCATTTTGATTTCAACTGCTAATTCCAATTCTATTACAATTTCAAAAGCATTCAATTGTTGATAAGCAAAAAGTGACCACGTGGTAATGGGAACACTAAACGATAGGCTCTCAAGAAGTGAGTTCCACCCAGGATGCAATACAAATCCTCCAACTACTGCATGGGACATGACCTCAACCTATAGGGCCTATCTTATGACTTTCCTAACCTTGGTCGTCTGATCGAGGAACCCTTCATTAAGGACTTGTTTTGGATTGTAGTCACCAGTGAGAGAGGAATGACGTAAGCACCATAAGAACTAGAATTCAGTTCATTTGAGTGTCGAACCGATCTCTTTCAATTGATCCTCATCTTATTGGGAAAATAAGTTATTAATCTTGGGCTAACAATTGGTATCAGAGCTTGGTGCTCAAATTTTAAAGATTTAACCATCTTGAGATGATATACCCAAACAATTTTTAAAATTTTTCAAATGAGGGGTTTTCAACTAGACCACCATTTTTCAATGGTATTGAGTACAGTATTTGGAAAATCAAAATGCTTAAATTTCTTCAATTTATGGGAGATGATTTATTGAATATTATTGTTCAAGGTCCATATATTCATAGAAAAATAATTGACAATAAACTTGTTGAAAAAGGGTTTGAGGAGTATGATGATTTTGACAAAATTATGTTTTCTAGGAATGGATGTGCCTTTAATTTCTTGTTATGTAGCATAGATGTAAATATTTATAATAATGTACAATTGGCTACTAATGCTCATGAAAATGCTTGAAAGCTCATATGCCACCACAAGTCAAATAAAAGAAAGCGATGAAGAAGATGAGGAGAAAGATAAGAAAAAGAAAGTCGTTGCTCTCAAATCTTCTATGCAAGAAGAAGAAATCAAAGCTACTTGGGATGATAACAATGATAGTAATTTGGATGATAATATTAAAGAAGAAGTGAACAACATGTGCTTCATGGCTATCGATAGTGAGGTAAAATCTCTTGAACTCGATAATGACTCACTTGATGATTTTAATGATATTAGTGATTTTGAAAGCGATAGTGATAAAGAAGAGTTATCATACAATAAGCTACTTGATGATTTTAATAAATTACATGATAACTACAAATTGCTTGTTTTGAAAAATAGTGCTCTCAAGAAGCAATTATCTCTTTTATTAAAAAAACTTGAGGAATTTTCAAAAGAAAAGGAAATTATTTTGAATTGTGATCTATATGAATCCATGAAAAATGAAAATGCTTCCTTAAAAGAAAAAGTTTTGGATTTAACCAATATTGTCCACAAATTCACCAACGGAAAGAAGAATTTTGATTTAATGCTTGGTGGACAAAGATGTATTTTTGACAAGAGAAGAATAGGATACAAACCTTTTGTAAAATAAAAGTATATCAAAAATTATTTTATCAAAGCAACATCTAGTAAAGACTCAAAGTATGTATGCAATTTTTGTAATCAAGATGGGCATACAAGCTTTTTATGCTCCATCAAGAAAAATGTATATTTTGGTGTCAAACAAGAATGGGTACCAAAGAATTTAAAGACTAACTCCCAAGGACCCAAAGTTAAGTGGGTACCAAAAATCCATACTTGAATCTTTATTGTAGGTTTAAGCAAGAAAGTGGACGCTCTAAGTACTTGACCGATGACTTCACCAAGCTCTTCATTTTCACAAAAAAAATGATGGTGGATATTTAATTTTTGAAGACACCGAAATAAAAAAAAAATGGTTATGGTTAATTATGATGAATTCTATTGAGTTGTTTTGTTTGAATATTATTTGTTTTGCTCAAACCTTCAAAAATAATTGCATGCTTTCAAAATGATGTTTTCTTTGTTTAAATATTGTTTAATTTGTCTTGTATGATTGCTAAATTGTTGATTTCTCAACACCTTCATTGTTGGTTTAATCTTTTCCATCGTTTTTAAACTGATTTTAACTGAATTCTGTGAAAAATAAAGAAATCAGCAGACCGAAAAAGTTTTCGGTCTACCAAAAAAGTTCTCTGGAAAGCGCTATCTCTCTGCCGAAATCTGCTACCGAAACCTCGTAGGAGTGCAAGTATTTAAGGCCTTTAAACGTGTTTTTGTTCATTCTCTCTCATTTCTTCGATTTTATTTGAATTTTTATGAGCTTAATTTTGATTGACATATCAGTTGCTCATATGTGATTTATATAGATTGCACCATGTATATTGCTTGAACTCTTATATTTGTGCAAACACTTGATAGTTTTTACATAAAAAACACCATGCATACTTAATTGAATTATTTCAATATTAGTGACGTATTTGTACTCAAAATGATATGTTATTTGAATTCAATATTCATATTTTATAACTTTATCATTTTGAATATTTGCGCATGATTTTTCAAATTTTTGATGAATATCACATATATCTATTTCTTATGGTTGTTTAAACTTGGACAATATGACATGTTTTGATTATTCATGTTTTTATCTTTTATTTGTTAATTGGTATCAATCTTATTATTCTTGTTTATGCAACTCTTTGATGATATCAAAAAGAGAATAATGTGTTTTGATTTACAATTGGTATAGTATTTCAAAATACAATTGATATTTATTGACATAATTTTAATTGGTATATATAATTGATATCTCTCTTATGTGAATGATCTTTGCCTATTTTGATTATTGACATTGTTTATCATGATTCACATATTGAGAGAGAGCATATTTATGATTTGCTTGTGCTAAAATGGTCATATATCTTTTGAATTAATCTTTTTTTATATATTCTTTATAGTTAGATGGAAATAAAGAAAAAGGAAATTATTTCACCATTGTGCTTAAATAATTTGAACTTCTCTTATGCTTTGTGATGATTATACTTGGAGAAATATATTGTCAACAAGTGAAATATTAAGATATAGAGCTTTCATGATCTTGATTTGGTGTAACTTTTCTTATTTGAATATGCTATATTTGTCATACTTATTTTCAATAGAAGAAGTTTTGCCAAAAATAAAAAGAATGCTCTTATTTTCATTTTGGCATCATATTGCTATTCAATCTTATGTTTGACATTGTTATTCTTATTTTGAAGATTGTTCAATTCTTGTTCCTCCACATCTCCTTATTGCATAACTTATCATACTATATTTCAAATTGGAGAAAATTGTTTGTGTATTACCTTTTCATATACTTTTGTCTTAAATTCAAATGGAGAGAGTAATATCGTGAACTAATATGGAGAGAAGAATATATTTTTTCTTTATGATTGCTTTTGATTGAAATGCCATTGGTATCAATTTGGTCTTTATTTTTAATTTAAATTAATTGGTATCAACTTGGTTATTCCTACAAATGGTATCCATGAGCTAATTTTTTTTCAATTGGTATCCATGTGCTAAATTTTTAAAGTGGTATACAATTGGTATCTATGAGTTTTTGTTTTTAACAAGTGGTATTCATGAGCTCAAATATTCAAAATATGTATATTTTATAAGCTTAAGGGGGAGTTTCACTCTATTCTTTATTAAGCATATTTTGAGAGAGAGCATTCAAGGTTTGGTAAGGACACTTATCTCTATTTATTTCTTATTCCTTGCTCCTTTTTTTTTTTAAATATATATATATGTGTGTGTGTGTGTGTGAAAAAGATCTTCAAGAACTATTTTAAATTTTCTTATGTATTAGATTTTCTTAAAACTCTTTTCAACATTATGCTTATTTTGAAAATATCTTGAAAGATTCATTCCTTACGAGATATCTAGTTTGAAAATTATTTTCTATCTTTTTAATGATGTCAAAGGGGGAGAAATATGATGTTTATGAATATTAGGATAAAAAGATTCATTTATGAGTGTGCATATTTTAAGGGGGAGAATTTTATTTAGCCCACATTTCTAATTTTCTCATAATATGCTTATGATGCTTAATTGAATTGAAAATGGGGAGTAAGCCCCATTTACTTTGTAAAGCACATTTTGAGGTAGAGCTTAAAATATGGTAAGGATTAAGATGAACTTGTCAAATTTCATATTTGCATATCCTTATTGCATATTTTCTTTTATCTCATAATTCAATGTGTGTCATCATCAAAAAGGGGAAGATTATTAGAAAATTGAGGTTTCAATCTTACTCACTCTTAATTTGAAGATAACAAACATTTGATTTAGTACTAATGATTTAACTTGAGTGTGTAGTGAAATGGCTTTAAAAGTTCTAACTCAAGTTTATCAAGTAATCAAGCTTGAATATGGATGTATATTGGAGTTATTAGAATCAAGCTTGAAGATGGACAATCAAGATATAAGACCATGCTTAGATAGGGTATATTTCATATTTAGTTTTGTATTTGATTTAGTTCATTGCACATAAAATTCTCTTTGCATTACCTCATACTTTTCAAAAGTATATTCAGATTATATTAAGCTTAAAATGATTATTTTATTATAGAAGTTTGAAAATATAAAACAATAATTTTGAATAGACAAAATATTCTTCAAAACATAATTTCTTAAGTTTAAATAAGTTATAAATATATTTGAAATTATGACTATTTAATATAGGCTAAAAAGAGATTTTCTATTTGCAAACTAGAATATGTTTCGGAATAAATAATTTCTATATTATTGTTAAATATCTTTGTGAAACTAAAGTAAGTTTATAATAGTCAAAATACTCTTTTCAAATTGATTTCTAATGTTTTTAAAGTGTTTAAAACAAGTTTAGAAGTCAGTTTTTGAAAAAGGCCAAAAGCTGTCAAAATCTGAAAAATAGCCAAATGCTGAGACTGCCAAAATAAGCAAGATTTTCGGTCTACCGAAAATTCCACTGGTCTACCGATTCCTCTGTTTTTTATTTGCTATTTTTTAACGATTTTTTAAATCCGACCGTTACAACTGTACTTCCAACGGCTAGTATTTTTCGGTCGACCGAAAGTGCATTTTCGGTCTACCGAAAATGACAGATTGTCTGTTTAACGGTTATAAACGGATAGTTTTCAATCATGCTTATAAATAGAAGCTATTTTAAGACTTGAAAAAGACTTTGCATGAACTTAAATTGTTAGCCAACTACTTTCAAAGTACAAAAGCCTATTCTCACATTGAATTAACTTTCAAATCATATTGAGCCAATTCTAGAGCATCTATTGTGCATTATTCTCAAATCTCCTAAGCTAAAATTGTATTCATTATTTTGTGAGGAGAGTTTGTGAGTGTGTTCATTCTTATCTTGAATAACCATTGAGTGTGAGGTGTGGTTGGCACCGGAATCATAAACAACCGTGCATAGGTGAGGTTGCTACCGGAGTCAAAATAATCCGTTTTAAGTGAGGCTATCACCGGAGTCTAAACCACCTGAGTATAGGTGAGGTTGCCACCGGAGTCTAAACAACCCGATTTAGGTGAGGTTGCCTCCGGAGTCTAAATAACCCATGTATTTGTGAGATTAGCACCATTGTCTAAACAATCTGTATAGGTGAGGATTGGCACCAGAGTTAAAACAATCCGAGGTTAGGCGTGATAGAGCCGAAGTCAAAACTATTGTAAAGGCTAGGGTGTGCCTAAGAAGAATTCACTCCATTTGTACAAGGGTCGGTCAAGCCTATAATCTTGATCCGAATAGTGGAAGCTCAAAGCAAGTTGTCGAGGGCCGGGGATGTAGGCAAACCGTCATGTTTGTTGAACCTCGTAAAAACCAAGTTTGTATTTTCTCTATCCCTACACTCTTTACTTTATTGCAAGTTATTTGATTGAGTATTTGATATATAGTGTGCTTAATATACTTGTTATTTTTGTTATATACTTGGCATTACTGTCCTTTTACTCTTAAAGTTTCAAACTAATGGTCTATGGTTATAAATAATTGAAAATTTTCCGCGAAAGTTTTAAAACCTAATTCACCCCCCCTCTTGGGTTGTCAATCTTGGGCTAACAATTCCTAACACATCTAATCTTCCCCCAAACCCAAAGCATAAGAATATCACTGATAAAGTATGAAAGAGTCAAAGCCTAAACGATAATGCGTCTTCTAGAAAACGAAGGTAGAGAGAGAAGCTCCCACATGCTCCCTCTCCTCTCCTCTGTAGAAGAAAACCTTTCCTAGGTCCTTCTCATCTCCTTTTTTAGTAGGTTCTTCCCCTACTAAGGAGGGGGTCTTCCTTCTCTCCAGTACGAGTTTTTTTTTAGTTTCTTTTCCTATTTTTGGTTTTATTTTCAAATAATTCTTCTATTTAGAAAGACAGTCATCTACCGAGATTTAGATCTAGGGTAGTTTTAGTACGCTCAGATCTAGATATATGGTTGTTTAAAATGTTTTTAGTTTTTTCTTTGTTAGTGGTATAATTGTCCTCCAAATTTGTATCATTTTTTATTCAAATTTGGAGATGTAGTTACTATAGCAGATCGAAGTTAGCAGAATCTCCTTCAGTGAATCAATCAGAAGTGCCAACTCAGATTGAAAAGAATCAAAACGAGCCATTGAAGTGCTTTATTTCATCCTTTATAGAGTTTTTCTCTAAGATCATTGTCGGAGACTACATAAGCTCAGAGATCTTTGAAGGTTTTCTAAGATCAAGTGTATGAATCAATTTTTTGATTCTCATTGTAAGAGGTTTTATGTAACTCGATTTGCTATTGTAACTCTTATTTGAGTATTAATGATGTTGTTTTCTTTTCCAAAAAAAAAAAAAATAAGTGACTTAGGTCATGTTGGATGGATTTTAAGTTATTGATTAATATATTAGAAAATTAATCTAAATGAGAATTAGTTTGAATGTAGACAACTCTATATTGGAAGAAATATATATGATTACAATCACCTTACGCCTTTTATTTTTTATTTTTTTAAAAAAGAATATAATTAGAATAAGCTACTGAATATCATAATTCATACATTGTGATCGTCAAGAGACAACTTCAATTAAACATCCATGTACTTGTAACTCTAGTGTCACATTAGAATTCTTACAAAGTTCAAAAAACATCAAAAGAATTAGGCATGCAACTAAGTTGCATTTTGAAGGTGAGTCATTTTAGGGGTAATTAGTTTTTACATTAAAAATTTACACTATTTTATATTTTAAAATGGAAATAAGGGATGGCAATTCGTATCAGGCGGGTCGTGTTCGTATCGTGTCAATGTCTATATATAACAGCAAATGCCTCAATCTAATCCCGATCTGTTTAATATTCGTATCAGAAATTCTAACTCAAATCCGACCCGTTTATAAACGGGTTAATCCGACATGACCTATATAACCTGTTTATTCAAATGGGTCATATTCAGGTCAAATAATAAAGTTATTTCCTGTTTCAGTTATAATTATAAAATAAAAAAAATCTACTTAAAATTGAAATAAGATAATAAGAATAAGCACGATTTTCTTTCAAAAGAAGTAACCATATATTTTAGGGAAGTTTTATTTTACTTTATCATACTTATTGGATACCACGTCTTAGGGGAGTATATGGTATTCTGTAAGGAACCGCCTTCTTTCCTCCACTATAGTCTATAGTAGGCCGTGCTAAATTTTATCATACCCAATGTTCTTTTTTTTTTTTTTTCCTCCAAATGCAGAAGTTCATTCTCTACTAAAAATAAAGAAACATAAAACATATTGGGTTAATGAATAGTTACAACAATACTAATGAACGAAAAAAGATCCACGAGTGAAATAAATTGTTTTTAAATCCTGGTGAATATTGCAATATTTATATATATATTTTTTGAGAAGCTTATAATATTTATATTAAGTAGAGATAAAAAAATTTATCATCGCAAAATTAAAAAGAACAAGGTTTAGTAGCACTCAGGACCCACCAACCTTTCATTGTAGTATCACTTATGTCCCCATTCTTTTTTCTAGCGTTTAAATTCTCAGTTTTAACTGATCATATATCGACTACCATTTAACAAGAGCATTTGCATTTTAGTTACTATTTATTTCATTTAATAAAAAAAAAAGAAAGAAATCGAGTATAATTACTAGCTGTTGGGAAATACACAACTACCACAATAGATAGCTAAATAAATCTTTTTCTTCTTTCTGTGACAAAAATAGGGATTCTTAGTTCTTACCAAATACCATAAAACCAACAATAATAATATCAAACAAAGCACCACAAGCAATAATATAATAATTCAATTATAAGTGAGACATCAATTTTTTAGCGTGGAAAATCCAAACAGGGACTGTAGTCCACTTTAAAACTTTCACTAGATTCAATAATAATAATAAGTTTATAATAGTTCTCTCTAAAATAGAAGATCACATAAAATTAAGACTAAATATATTTGGATCAACAACACCATACTCATCATCAACATAGATGAATTACAACAAAGAGAAAAATAATGTCTCACAATTAGGTTTGTCAAAAGAGCAACTTGGATAGGATAATCCGAAAAAATTAAACCGTTAAATTTGTTGAGATTGTTGCAATGAATAACCACACCAAATTGAGTGAAATCAAGTAAAAAAAACGACACTTAATCATCAAGTAATAGCCCTAAAATCCTCATTTTTCTCATCTTTTTCTCTCTTTCTCTCTATTCTTGGTTGCTGTTCTTCTTTACTTGTTTACCAATGAACAAAATCTCCATGCTGCTTTTTAAAAAATAGCTGCATGCAGCCACAGTGTTGTGAGTGAGGGCTCGAGCTTCCGCAGATATTTTTAAAAAAGGATATATATATATAAATATAGGCATCAGTCTAATAGGTTTTTTTTTTTTTAACCTATCCATAGGTATTATTTTGCCCAATTAAATTTTAGCATGCACATTTCTTAATGGTTAAAATTGGAGAGAGAAAAACATTAAATAATGTGTATTTATTTTTATTTTTATTTTTTCTCAACTACACAAATTATAGTAGTCGTTGAATTATGATCCAATAGCTAAAAAAAATACCTATTGGATTGGGAACTTATAAATATATGTGCCATGTATTTTTGAAGAGTAGTTAACCCTTAAATATTAAAAAAAATAAGAAGAAAAAAACTTGTAAGTAAATCTATAAGATCCCACTCAAAAAATTATTTGTCCCAAAAATATATAACTAATTTCCACACATTAACTTAGAATTTTTTTCTTTATGTAAAAAAAAAAAAAAAATTCGATTGAATTTAGTTAAGCTAAATAGAAAAGCTAAAAGGGGCCTAAATTCAAATAGACCACTACTCATCTCAAAGCTCAAGTACTTTTAGTTAAATTTATAAATAAAAGTTCTTAATACGTTAAAAAAAAATTAATTGTGCTAGCCCTTCCCCAAGTATTAAAAATAGAAACCCTTTAACTTCTCCTCATTTTTTTTTTTCTTCTCTACTAAACACGCTCAATCCTCTATCTATATTGAGAAGTTCTTTCGACTAAAGAAGTATTCTTGATCTTACTATAATTATTATGGCTACTGTGGAGGGGGTATTATTTTCTTTTATGAATTTTGTTATGAATCAGCTATATAATTGAATGAGTCATCAATAAATGAATGATATAATTTATTTGTGTATATAAAGTAATAAAGATAACTTGAATTGCCTTGATAACAAGGTTATATTATATAATATAGAGCGTGAAAACCTGCCGAGGATAACTATACCATTTACTAATTACTAATTTTTGAAAATTTTGTTATAGTTTAAGTTCCCAATGGCAAAAATTTCTGACTCTATCAAGAAATTTTACATCCTTCTCATTTTTCATTTAAGTTAACTTGAAGTTGGGCCAAAACCTATTATTTGTCCAAACCAGCCCACAATGTGGGTGGACCCAACACTAGCATTGAAGAATTTGGAGTCCAATGACCAGAATTAGCAGGAGTTGTGCAATAGCTTATCGGCTTCTTAGCCAAATGGCCAATTGTTTGGTTATTATTTGACAAATGGTCGCTTTTTTAAAATACCATTAAAAAGCAACCGAATTTATCGAAAACTACCAAAATAAGTTTGTTTTATTAGTGGATGACGATGTAGGGTAAAAAAAAAAAAAAAGAAGTATTATGCCAAAAATACCTTGTGACAATTCAGCTGCAAAACGACCATGTATTTCAACTTTTTTTTATGCAACCTTATATGTTTTAAGAAATATGAAAAACTCCTTTCAATTTGACATTTTTATTGTAAAATGCCTTATAATTTGACTATTTTGAAATACAACTTTCTCATATAAAAAATTAGAAAAATTGTACGAAATAAAAAAATAACCCTTAGTAGATGGTAGATTTAGGTTTATATTACATTTTTACTTTGTGTTTGTATTAAAAAATAGTTGTTTGGAAACTATTTTATCATTTATCAGGTCATTTGAAAAATCATAATATTGTTTCGAAATTAGTATAAATTTTTAATTTTATTTTAAATCTAAATATACTCTTCACTAATGGCGATTTTGTCATTTTCCATTAATTTTCATAATTTTGATGATATGAAGAGGTCGAATATCAAAAATAGTCAAATTATAAGGCTTTTTGTAATAAAAAAATAAAATTCAATGGGGTTTTTCCGTATTTTTTAAAACACACCATATAAGGTTTTAGTATAAGCACCCCTTATTTTTCCTAAAATATGCCTCTTTCTTCTGCACCCTAATAAAATTGTTCACTTATCAGTATTGGCATCCTATCTCGACTTAAAGCACCCCACCTTCGAATAAAATGATAGGCTCTAGTATCTCGGACTAAATTTTTTTAATTATTGGATTAGATCTTGGCCATTTATAATGATGCATTTCCACATTATGTACATTCTCATTCAAGTAGATAAGCATGAACATGTTAGAGGGGAAAAGAAAAATTCTGGATCCCATGGATGATTTCTTCTCCACAATACTCTGATCAAATACAAAATACAATGGGACAACATACTCCTACAAAGTGCCATGGCTACATACAAGAGCAAAAGCCTAGGTCTTGAAAGAAATTATCCAAATATTTTTTTTTTTAAAAAAAAGGATTAAAGGAAAACAAGAATGAAGATAAGGGATGAGATGAGTTGATTTTTTTTCTTTTCTTTTTCTTTTTTTCTTTTCTGTAAATACCCAAACGAAGTAGCTTAATGAGAAAAACTAAGAATCAATAAAGTATAGTAAAAATTTGATATCGATCTAGGGCAAATAATGTACAAAATTATTTATTTATAAAAACACTTCTCCATAAATTCACACAATTTTTAGACCCATAAACTGATTCATTTCCATTCTTTAAGACTTTCTTCATAGAAGGTGGTATTTGGTTGAGGTTAATAGGTTTTAAAATGAAATTCTCATGGGAAATTAAAGAGAATATGAGTGTTTTGGCTCTAATTTACTTTTTTAGTAGTGTTTTCTAGATTTACTTTTCTAGTAATAATTTTTTACATTTGTAGTAGTTTTGGAGAGAGAAAATTTTATCATTCCAACATTGTCTATCTGTCCATTTTTTTGCTGATAAGACATACATCTCTTTTTAGGTGAGAGTTTTTCTCACTTTCCTTCTTTTCTATTTTCTTTTTTTGGCAGGTCCCCTTTTTTCTTTATTTTCCCCACCCTCACAACGTAGAAAGTCCCCTCATCACTCACTTTTCTTTCTTTTTGTTTTTTTTTAATGAACTTTTCTTATCTTTCCAAACAAAGCTCCGCTCATGGTTTCCAGAGAGAGAAGGAAGCTTTGTGAGTTAGATATCTTCCAAAAAAAAAATAATGGGAAATAATGAGAGATGAGGAAGAGAAAAAAGAAGTTGGGAAGTGATCTGGTGTGGTAGAGTTCAGGATAATTAGTTGCGATTAGATCCCTCGATAAAGACATTGTCGTGATAGGAGAGGCCTCAATGATGAGGTCGCTCATGGCTTTTAGAGAGAGAAACAAGATTTGTGAGATACAATTCTTCTATAAATGAATAATGGGAAAATAGATAGAGAGAAAGAGAGAGAGAGAGAAAGTTAGGGAGTGATATAATGATAGAGTCAGAGAAGTAGTTGTGTGGGTGTATGAACATTAATCACAACTTTATGATTGATGATTACAATTTATTTTACATCATTATAAATATTGTGAGTTTTTGAAGAATTGGACAATGTCATAATTTTGTGACTGATGGTCATATATGTCAAAAATTTTGTGATACATGTTACGGATTTTATAATAGCTACGCAAGTGCACGTGCCGAAATAAGTAATATAGTAGTGAGTGAGTATCGTCTCCACAAGGATTAATTACCAAAATTATTTGTAAAATCTTAATGTCAAACAAGCTAGTTTAACGAATGAGAAATAAATATTTGTAACAAAATAGTAATAATTAAAAGATGTAAGCAGAAATATAAATATTAAGCAGAAAATAGAGAGATCTATCCTAAATACTGATGGCCAAGCAATAAAAGGAACTAATAATAAAGCTCACTTGAATGAACAAGAGAAAATTACCGTAAACATTCAAAATAACAATTAATCCATTTTTACAACCTTAGATTCATGAATATCCCAACTAACAAAAATTAGCTCATGGTCTGAAATGTGAATAACAACAGCTTAAAATACTCCATCGAATTCAGAAAACTCAGGAAGAAGAAAAAGGAATTAAAATACTAAGAAGATTAAAAGAAGTAAAGAAAGTGCTAGCTAGTTGATGGTGATTTCAGCTCCCTACTGCTGCTAGTACTCCTCCTTTTTCGTCCTTTCTTCTCTGTATTATTCCCTCTCTCTCTTCTTTCCTTTTCCGTATTCTTTTTTTAGCTCAGCCGCCACACACTCCTCCTTCTACAGTACACTTTTCCTTTTATATTAGGGTAAATAAGGTACCCTAGCACACGTGTCAGCCAAATAAAGGAGTGAGGACCACTTTGCTTCATTTTCCCTTAGCTGGTATTTAATATTAGCTGTCAGCAACAGCTGTACGAAATAGATGCCAGCTGGAAAAAGGAATCTGCTGTTCAGTATTGCTCCGGCACGTTGCTACAGCAAAGTTACTTCCAGCTTTGACTTAAGTTCAGCTTCTCTTCCAAGAGGTTGCCAATTAAATGCTGCAGAACTCAAGTCTGAATTTCAACATTTCTACTAAAAATTGAAAAAAATAAAATAGATATTGACTAAATTAGATTTTAAACATCAGAAACATTAAAAACTAAAACAAAGTAAAGAAAAGCACCTAAATTAGACAATTTATTCTTTTAAAACAACTATTCTAAGACTAAAAACACGCAAGATAACTCTATTTTCATAGAGTTATCAGTACATTATGATTAGAAGTAGTTAGAAATTTGTGTAACTATGTGTCACAATATTTATGACATATTTTCTATGTATCACAATATTTATGACACATTTTCTAGTTATGTTAGTCACATTTTTGTTATAAGTTGTCACAATATGATAACTAATAGTTACAGTCTGTTTTACATCGTTACGAATATTTATATATCTTTTTTTCTTTTTAAAACATGGATAAAGTTTTCCTGAGTTTCAATCCCATTACATATAACAAATTATGGACTAGAGAGTCGTTCTAGAAGTCATGTGCAACATCAGTAGGTTGTTCTGAGATATGTGACTAGTGTATGTGATATAGCGTCACACATATTATGACTCATGGTCACAAATTTTATGATAATATGCATTTAGTCCAAGAGTTTCATATTTGTGACGAGTGATAACAAAGGATAGAGAACCTGATACTCGATTCATTTTAATTTGTTTAGTCACACTCTTTTTATCTTCTTCGCACACTAATAGTCATAGTTAGTTTCTATTTCAAAAAATAAAATATCCATATTCTGTGTAACTAAGAGTTACATATTTGTGACGGGTGGTAATAAAAGATAGAGAATCTAATACTTGATTCATTTTGATTTGTTTAGCCACAAACTTTTTATCTTATTCATATACGAAGAGTCACATGTTTGTGACGATTATAGCTGCTTTTTCTTGAGTTTACTTCCTGTTCATGATTGTGTTTCTTTGTTTTTGTCAGGATTGTCTTTTTCTAATTTTGTCTTTGGAGCTTGATCGAGTCACCATATATATATAAGACACTTTGTTGTGTGCCGGATCAAATAATCACTACAAGAAAAATCACTTTTAGAGGCAATATTTTTTGTCTCTAAAAGTGCTTGAATTTGTCTCTAAAAGCTATTTAGAGACGAAAAAAGTTTTCGTCACCGTTCGTCTCTAAAACCCCGTCTCTGAAAGTTATTAGAGACCAATAATAAATTGGTCTCTAAAAATATGGTATTTAGAGACCAAAATTTTGTCTCTATAGCAATGAAATATCGTCTCTAAAAATCATGATATGGATGAAAAATTTGTCGTTTGGAAACTAAAGAAGACGAAATTATTCACTTTTAGAGACTAATACTTTGTCTCTAAAAACATAATCAGAGACAAAAACTTGTAGTCTCTAAAAGACAATTATTTTTCATATTCATTTAAAATTATATATTTTCATATTTTAGAGACCAATTTATTCGCCTCTAGCATGTTGCAAATTTATTTTCAAATATCAATTTCGCATCTAAAGGATATCACTGCTAAATTATAATATTTT
>JXTC01000672.1:7975-44731 GCA_002914845.1 Trema orientale
CCATTTTTCTGGTTATTACTTGTCCCAATAAACTAGCTAGCAAAAATCCCCAACCTCAACACCAGAACAGTAAGAAAAGAAAAAATTCAGACAACCCAAAATTCAATTTTTCTTTTTTTCCAATTATTCTCAGCAATTAAACACAAGTGTGAGTGCCCAGATCAGCCTACTACCAAATTATGCATACAATCCTATAGATTAACCAGAAAACCTGGGAAATTGAAGCAAATCTAAATTAACCAAAAAAAAAAAACCTAAAAGCTTACCAAAATCCAACATATTCCGTCCAAAAAGACAAGAAAGCTGAAAAATTTGCCATAAACTCCATAACCAGATATAATATTAGGCAAAGAATACTTGTAAAGCAGAAATATATGAAAAATGATACTTACCTGTAATGGCGGAAAGTGAAGACCCAAAAAAAGGGCAGAAGACTTGAGAAATTGCGTACTCAAGATTGAAAGTGAACACTGTTAAACTAAGCGCCTGAGGAAGAGGAGCCTCGAGCTCTGAGAGAGAACTGTAATGGCAGAGACTAGGGAAAAGGGAGTCAAAAATTTAGTGTCGTTTCCGATATGACCTTCACTCGTATAAGTTCAGTTAGTAAGCTTCTACACAAATATATAGTTTTGCGATAAGCAATAAGAAACTTAAGAGGTTTCAGATCCAAGTTTCCCCATTTCCAAACACAAATTTCCCAGTTTCCATAGAAAATTCACACACGCTCGTCCTTATCATCACAAGCCTAGCAAAGCCCATCAACATCGAACCACAAAAAATCCCAGAAATATGAATTTCCCAAAAAAAAAAAGCATGCCCATATCAATCATTTAAACTAGAAGACTAAGTTCAATTTAAAAAAAAAAAAAGGCCAAGTTCAAGATCGGAAGTGGGAACCTTGCAAGGCCTGCCCTTGATGACAATGTAACCGTTCTTGCGGATAGTGCTTGCTGAGGGTAGGTCTTGGAAGCTCCGGCGTTGGCCTTAGACTCGAAGTGGTACCGCTGGACCGAGAGGGAACGAGAGAGTGAGAGAGAACAGGAGAACGAGAGAGTGAAGAGAGGAGAAGAAGGGGCGGCTGAGAATGAAGCGAGAGAGTGATAGAAGATAAAGCAAGAGAGGCGTGATTTAGGTCAGCTTAATAACATAACATTTACCGACGGATCCATATTTTCCGTCGGTGAATGTTTTTTAAAAAATATGACTATCTAAAAACGACCGTGTTTAAATTTTAACGAAGACTTTCACCGACGGACAATCAAAACCCGTCGGTAAATGTATTTTTATAAAATGACTTTCTTTTTTGTGAAAAAAAAAAATGGCGCCCAAACATTAATTGTCGCGGGAAAAAACCCCGGGCTTTTTCCGTATACTTTTTACCGACGAAAATTTAATAATGCGTAGGTAAAGATGACTTTCACCGACGGAGAATACAAATGCGTCGGCAAATGTATCATTTGCCGACGTGCGGTCCGTCGGGAAAAGTACATTCAACTAAATTTTTTTAAGGGACCTATACCGACGCATAGAATTGAAATTCGTCGGTAAAACATACTTTCGCCGACGTGATATTTTTATTGCGTCGGTAAAGGTAAAGTTTGTTGTAGTGGATCTTATATACTTAAACTTTTTAATATTTATACGTAGCCTTAGAATATACAAATAATCTATAATAACTTCAATAGGAGACTAGAAAAATTTTAATCTGGATTCAATAAATTAATGGATTTTTCTGAAAATTATGAATTTCTTATTTTCTGCAAAAGCAATTGGTAGGCATCTTGCAATCTTTCCAAAGTTGGAATATTTTTTTATTTTTATTTCATTGTATTTGGTTATGAAGTTTTTTTTTCAAAACTTTTAATTTTCATTAATTTCTCATTTTACGTCCGCTCTTTTAATTGTGAAGTTGTTTTTTCTTCCAAAATGGCCGTTAATATATTTTAATCAGGGCAAAAAACACTCATAATTTACCCCGTTAATATGCCCAAAACAAGTTGTCCTCAAAGAATTTAAAATAATCTTCATTTGAAATGGATTTTTCATTTACCTCTTAATTTTATTCTCAGTTTTCTTTTTAATATAAGTACCATTTCTATTTTGAAAAATAATAATAATAATTTTTCAAAGAAAAGCGTCTAAAAATTTCTTATAAGTTCAATTTTGGTTCGAGGATTTTTTTCGTTTTTTTTTTAATTTTATCGTCTGAGGTGCAAAATTTGTTTAGCCAGCCCTGCCACACTCCATAAGAAGTGTCTTAGAAGAATATGATCAAAAAGATCCAAAAGTGGGCATTACGACATAAAATAAGACGCAACTTATATCCAGAGCGTGACATTGTTGAATTCAAAGGTTTGATTTTTTGAACTTGAGAACTGGAGTGAAAATCTATTAAAGTATATATAGAAATATATATATATATATATATATATATATATATATATATATATATATATATATATATATGTGTGTGTTCAATCGTATCTTTCTTGGTGTCATCTCCTATTTGGTTCGTATACCGTAGACTTGCAGAGATACAGATTTTCCTCTAGTTGACCTTGGAATAATATAGGCCACTATTGATTTGCTTGCTGACTATGTATCTCTGCACGTGCCGACCTTTTTTTATTTTTTTTTTATTGTTTTCATTTTCCTTAGAAACAAACAAGTTTCGATGTATACACGTCATCTCACCTAGATTAGAGAATCCTACGTGCTAGATAATTGTCCCCAGTCCCCCTAGAAGGCAATAAAACATCCCACGTACGTTGGCTGGACCAGTTTGAACTACGCAAGTTGCAATTGATGATCAAGCCACTTTGCGACTTTATGTATCATGCTTTTGGACATGGAAAAGAGTAGACTATTTTATCAATCCCTCACATAAATATGACTAATTAATAAAAATCCCAGTATTGCTATTATCAAGTTTGAGCGCCACTTGATTAAGACTAATCTGATAATGTTTAAAGCATAGATTAAAATTTATAATTTAGTCTTCTTAAATGTGTTGAATATTGATGATATCATTGGTTATGTACTGATCACTTAGGACTTCATCTAGAATTTAAAGGTGAAAAAGGTATGCAATAGAATTTCGGCGGGTACCCTACTACTTTTTCTTATTAGTTTCAGTTATCCTCGCTAAGTACTATTGTACTTTTCAATCTTATAATATAACAAATCATATACACATGCTCGATATAGTGCATATGAGAATTCCCTTTTTTTTCCCCCTTTTGTTGCAGCTGCAAAAAGAGAGCCGCCCAAAATCTGTCACTTATGGCGCTCAAGGGTCCTACATATGTGAATGAAATGAAACTATCTAAGATTATCTAAGGAGAATGAAAATATCTTGGTAAAAGAAAGTATAAAATATATAGAATTACACATGAGAAGTGCACTTTCTTCTAAAGTATGATTACAAGAATAAGAACTTCTACCTTTTCTCCTTTCTTTAACATGACTAAATTCATCACTAATTCCATAATCAATAACTCAAAAGACTTTACAACTTAAAAAGGAATAAGTTTCGGTGATGACAAGAGAGAATATGATTGGTAAGATTTTCGAGTGATCATGAGCGAGTGCCAACGAAATGAACTTTATACTATTTGAGGATAAGCATAAAGGAGCTGATAGATTTTGACCAAAACTATGCAAGAACGACGACCAATTGTACACTGTCTTCATTCTGAGTTGGTCATCAATATAGAACAGCGCATTTGGAACAGATCCAATTGTAAGGAAATCTTTCCAAACCCTATTTTTGTCACTTCGTAAGTAGTCATCTCCAAACCTTGTTGGGACACGTTTTAATTACCTGCTCGATCCATGTATACTCTTATCATTATATATGGATTGGTATTGAAGCTCCACTAATGACTGAAAGTTTGGAACTCCTACTTTGCCTATAAAGGTCAGGCATGCGTATTTTTTTAGATTAGAACTACTTATAAGATCTTTTGCTTTTAATTTATAGGAAATGGTAAATAATATAATATTAATGTAAAGAAACTACATTCTATTGGAGTATTCAATCGTTAAATATGTGCACAAGCCCTAAATTGATTAAAAAAGTTTGTGTAAGCTCGTTTCACTCGAAAAGGTCTTAATAGTACCATATGATTTTTTATCATAATGGTTGCGAATGTTTCAATAAAATACAAGGAATTAATTTGACTGAATAGACGTAATTTATAAATTTACTATTATTGTGGTACTTTCCTAGCTCCCTAAATTTTGTGTGCTACCAATGGATAATCCCGACCTATATGTATACGAAGCCAATTAAGAATTAGGAAGTGCTGGAAAGCTGACCAAGGTTACTTTAGTTGGTCCAAAATTTGAGTAACGTGTGTGTGAGTTTAGGAAGATTAGAGTTCAAATCTTGGTAATGACCGGTGTGTGAGTTATTTTTCTTTACTTTTATAATAAGTAGTGGTTATTAGTTAAATCCCACTTTCTTTTGGAAAGCTTATGACATATAAACAAATATAATTAATTAATGCTCTCTATGATTTGGTAGACGATTTAATTTGATGCCTATATATATAGAATTATATAATGTTAGTCAACTTTTCGAGTAAATGCCGACAAGAATAAATATTCCAGTAATACTCCGATCACTGACATGAATCCAACTCAAGCAACCCAATCGCCTCGAACACAACAAATAACCAAAGAACATTGATATATAGTTACTACTATATATGTGTGTGTATATATATATATCTAAACTATAAACACCAGATTGAATATGGATCAAGGGTTGGAGGAATCGGCTTCTCCAATATCTGACAGCGGGTCAAAAAGAGTGTCTGATGACAGTTGGGGTGTAGCTACCCCAAACCAGCAGACAGGTTCTTAATTTAGGCTGAGACTACAATTTGCTTTGCTACTCTGCCTCCTGATCATTATTTGTAATAGCTTAGTTTAAATAATGGTAATTATCATTATGTAAGTATTTGTGAGTCTCAATTATTACGTGAGTATGTGATCTTAAAAACTAGTACTATGCCCCTAAAAAAATAATTAGTATTGATTAATATTACACTTTAATTATACAATAGAGCTCGAGGAGCACGAGCAATCACAAATGTATGTCTTTTAGAGAAATGCCATGGACAAATACATGACTGAGTACCATGATAAAACTCACGTGAATCCCACGTTAAAATATGATCCTACTTCTCATCTAAAATATGTTAATTATTGTATGTCCTATATTATGGTACAGTTCAGCGAATAGTGGGGCTCACGTGGATTAAGAAAGCGTTGACCCATTGCAGTAGCTATTACTGAGGCTGTTGCACAAAATGCCAGAATGGATTAGCTGTTCTTAACCTGTTTTATAACAGATGCATGACCACAACAGGGCTGCAAAATATGTAGTTAACTGCATAGAGTTGCCACAAACTTATTTGGTATTAATATTAAAACCACTCGACGTTTGTAATGCAACACAAACTAAAATGTTCAATGTAAAATGTAAAATAAAAAGTTCCAGTAAATAACACATACGCACACCAAATATATAAACAAAAGTTATTATCCACTTTATTGAAGAATTTATAAGCATTTTAATGTCTAGAAAAACACTACCTACAAAATTAATAATTGTTGGCTGTTTGCTAAATCAAGAAGAAATGGTTTTCCGACAAATTGTATAAATTTCTTTTGCTTTTTTAATAATCCAGAAAATACAGATTCGTATCGTAAGAAATTGGAATCTAGATCATGTAAGAGCAACCCCCTAATATTATTGCTCTTAACTATTAGGCATGCGTCTCACGCACAAAAAGAGAATAATTTTTGGTAGTCCCTAACCAACGTATTCTGGTGTTCTGCTTTGACATTGATTTCATGTTTAGGCATATAATCGGATTTATCCCATTTACTATGGGGGAGTAGAAATCTTCAAAAAAAAATTCTACAAGTAATAATCTCACTCCTAGTTGAAAGAGATAAAAGAGATCAAAGGCAAAATAATAATACCAATAATGAGGAGAAAGGGAGCACTCAATTAGCTCTACATCTTGTAGCTCTCCAGCACACATTTTTCCAGTTTTCAATCTAATGCTATAAATTGGTAAATTAAGTCTCTTTACATGGCAAACGAAGTACGAACTCAAATTAAGCCTAATTTGGCTGCCATATCACGTACACAAACAGCATTCTCATGTACATGGTATACTTGTGTTACAGACTAATAAGACATTTCAACCACGCTAAATATGAATCACAGATATAAGTTACACAAAAGAAGGGGGGGAAAAATCAAAACAAACTCCCTTGTCGACTACAAGAAAACTGTCTTCACCATCCACAGCAATCAGATTGCATTGTGAAGAAATCCCAAGAGCTAATGGAAAACCTACTTCTTTTCTTTCTCATTTACCTCATCTTCATCGTAATAGTACTCTTCGTCATCATAATATTCTTCGTCAGTCTCATCATCATCGCAACATTCGTCGCTATTGTTGACTTCATCCTTTCCATTTTGCAAAGGATGCGTCAAGTCTTTTTGCCCCCTTAAGCTCTCTTGAATTCGTTCCCTGATGGCTGTGCCCTGAACACAGATACAAAGCAGGGGATAAGGAAAACTGATGAGTTAAAGATGATAAAAATGTTCAATATACGTAATGAATCATCAATTTCTATGTTATTTGGTTATGGATGAATGGTTTACCATTTTATGGCACCCTTCTTCAAACATCTCTAGAAATCCAGCAACCCAGCGATCAGCATTTTCCACCCACTCATTGCGATGCATTGCAACAGTCTGAATCTAAAATAAAGGGCAAGATCATACGAAAATTTCAGAAAACATAGAACAGGCAATAGTGCTAACTGCTAAGCCAATAAATAAGCATAGGAATTATGATGGCTTAATCCAAAATCAGAAGAAAAGGTATCGACTTGGTGTCATGGCTGATTCAGATTCAACAGTAGAAAGAAATTGCTATATAACTTGATGTAGAACAAGAGTGATAATTTAGAAGAGATGACAGAAAGAAGAGAGAGATTTAGAGAGAAGAAGAGAAGAATATAGAGAAAAAGAGAGAGAGCTTTAGGGAGAGAATAAAAATATTAGAGGGAGAATTTCTGAATAGTTGTATATCATTAATCAAATTTGAAGAATAATGAACATAGAGGAGTTTATTTATAGATAAGTTCTTGAACAAAACTAGGAAACTAACAAGTTCTAAAAATAAAGATAAAAAAGAAACACCAAACTAGTTGCTCAAAATTATATAACACCTAATAAAATATTTAAATAACTAAATAGCTACTTTCTATATTTACGCTTTTCTACATTTACGCCTAATATCAGTACAGAAAGTAGATGCACGAGATCTCCATCCCAACTGTAATTTTTTTTTTCTGAGCTAAGATTAAAATTGAGATATGATACGAAAGAATCACTCAATGGCGTTTTACTTTGACCGACAGATGTAAGACGATGAAAATTTTCTATTAAATGCTATTGACTGATTTTAAGGTGACAAAGCCCAATCCCTATGCAGAAAATGTCACATCCTAAATTAATATAATGATTAAACAGATGAATAGCATCAGTCGTAACCAACTGAAAGATCTTCACATTTGGTGCGCTTTATTGTATTGCATTGTGACGTGCTGTATAGAGTTGTATTGTACTGTATTATTCTATTACTTTACTATATTTGGTTTTGCATTGCATTAAGAGGTTGCATTAAAAGTTAATTTTTGAAAAATACTACTTAAAGTTAATTTAGAAAAACACCATCTTGAAAAAATTAGTTTAGACATTACCACCTCTAAAATACCACTTTTAAGTCTTATTTTATAAAAATACCACTTTTAAACTTTATTCAGAAAAATACCACTTTTAAAAGAGATAAAGTGATGTGAGAGAAGAGGAGAGAGAAAGGGATGAAAGAGAAAGTGAGGAGAGAACTAAGGACAGGAAAAAAAAAGTGTGAAGAGAGTCGATATTGTACAATGTAAGGAAGATCTTTTTTTTGTATTAGATAATATTTTCTATATTATATTAAATTTTGATGTCGTATTAAATAATACAATACAAAAAGCACAATTAAATACAGTATTGTGTTTAACTAATACAATACAAAGTCCTTATACAGTGTACCAAACATTAAGATTCTATTTAACAAGCATCATGCTAATAAAAATACGTAAAATCAACATGCTCACTTAGAGAATTTGGTATTTTGATGTCCAAAAACTATGAACCATATTCAAGTGCAAAACGTGTGCAATCCCCACCCCGTGATATACAGAAGAAAACGTTAATTTGCTTAGAGAGGAGAACTTGTTTTTTTTGACGCAAGATTTAATTCTACTTATCATGCTCTATGCAAACATAGAATTAAATCAGAAACAAAATCAGTATCCTAGGCTCCCCACGGCCCCACCCCAATAAACAAATAAACCCCCTGTATCTAGAATATGCCAATTCAGAAACTAAGACATTTATATCAAGCCCTTTCCTGGTATTAATTATGACGATCTAGAAACCTAAATCAAATCCTCTAAGTTATCCAAAACTCAACTACAATTGTTTCCAAGCTCTAAACATTGCAATCAATTTAGCAATAGTTGCATCCTTTCACGATAAAGTCAAACTTATCTCCTATTCCTTTACCACATAAGAAAACTATATTCGTCAAAGTAGAAACAACAATAAGTAGAGAGAGACATTCTCCACCTATGAGACACATTTTCAGTCTCGAGAGCTCCTAGCTTTTATCTAGATCAACAAAAGTCAAGGGTAAGCAGCATGCAAAGCAAATAAGAAGTGCAGAATCACCTAGATGCACCACAAACTTGGAAGAACATTAAAAATGTTGTCCTAGGAGATTCCTCTTACTGGAATAAGAAATGGTTAGTGGACCTATCCGCTTAAATTAAGAATGGGCCAGAGTTATTAAAAAGTGATAATCTACAGTGCATTTAAATACTATACAATATCAAAACAGGGCCATACACATTTAATTGCAGAAAAGTCACTCATTAGATGTACTGAAGTAGATGCTATCTTATTCAAGCAAAGAACAAAAGGCAGATACGATGTCTACATATGGCCCTGGAGTATATTTACAAATATATTATAGATAATGTACAGTAACTAACAGTGTATACACCACACTACCCCACCTCCCCTCTTTCTTAAAAACGTAAAAGATATTAAATGCAAAGACCATAACATCATACATTTCATGAAAAATAAGTCACAGTATCATCAAGTGTTGACTTGGTGTCTTTTCTGGTCTACTTGTAGTATTTCAACAATCGTTGTTAACTCCATTCTGATTTCAACATGCCACACAACTGTGGTAGAGACTCAATTTATTAAACATGATCACAGGGGAAACAAAAAGAACAAGTTCACATGAAAATACATAATGATAAAAATGTTTAACGAAATTTGTTGTTTAAATTCTCTATCGTTTAAGTGGTATGAGATGTCACTTGATGACTTGTATGACTTTGAGTTTTATGGAATTGCTATTCCCTCTTGGCATATCTTGAATTTAAAGCTCTTCACGTAATCACAAAAACAACATAAAGTTCCTTCTTGAAAAAAAAAATGGAACTCAAAATATACAAGTTCTCTTTTTCGACTTATGCAAGAAAACTGGGAACAACTTTTCAAAAGACTTCATCAATAAAACATCCTTTCGTAAAAGCAATGATTAGCTTTCAGACAATCCAACCATGATAACAAGTGTATAACAAACTAACATGGGAAGAATTCTCCAAGGAAGCAAACTAAGTTCATATTTATTCTGTCATTGCATGATGTACTTACTGCATCAAAATCATATGGCATAGGAAGCAGACATACCTTTTCCCCCACTTTCTCTTGTTGTTCCTTCACTTTCTCTTGTAATTTCTTCAGTCTCATGTTCACCCTTAATCGCTTTTCCTGTTTGCACCAAAGCGAAATCAAAATAAGTACCTTCATACGGAAATAAGTCCATTTTAAAAGCGAACCACCAACATAACTTTACGCAGTCAGAAAATGAAAGAGAACAAAAAAAGACAGCAATGAGAACATGCCTTCACATAGCTAACACCAAGCTCTTTCCTGGTATACCCACGATCTAAGTTACGCATCACATACTGATTATAGTCTTTTACTATCCTCATTATGATATCTGACGTAGAGATCCCTTCAGTTCGTTTTGTTTCCTTAAACTTCCCAACTTTTTTAACCTAAAATAATTGCTTGGGTAAGAAACCATGGTTAAATAAGCAAATGAAAAAAAAATAAAATAAAAAAGAAAGAAAGAAGACTGTCCAAAACCTACAAATTCATAAACATCATTCGCAGCTCCACTAGCATCAGCATAACTGTAAAATATTCATCCGAAAGGAAAAATTATTACATAATACCGATGAATGCTTTACTCGCTTGATAGCAGCAGATAATTTAAAAAAAAAAATGGAAGAAAATTACATCTACAACGCTTTGGATGTATAAGATATAAAATTAAAATAAACAATGAAATAAATGAGAAACTAAACAAGACAAATGGAAAAGAGTATTTTTCCATCATCTCGAAATTATTTATTCAAAAAAATAAACATATATCACAAGCTCTTGGAGTCAAGTGTGAGAGTTTGAGTTGATTATCCTTACGGAAGTGAGTCATGAGCCACGTAATCAATCTTGTGATTGTCAAGAAATTCTTGATTGATCACCCAAGGTGCATCCGGAATGACTTCATCCACCCACCTGCATAACGTAAATAACAGGGCGACTTGTAATTTTCTTCATAATAAAAGAAGGGTAAATTCTTCAACTTCTAAAAAATAAAAAATAAAAAAAAGAAAGACACAATCATTCCTGGGTACACAATGCCGGTTCCAAACATCAAAACTCTTTATGCGTCAAAAAATCCTATTAGAACTAAATCTCTCGGTACAAACGGTTCAATGTAATAACCATAAAACATAATTCGTTAACCGGATAAGGCTTCTCTTCCACAAAATTCAACGAAAATTAAAAAAGAAAGGAAAAAAAAAAAAAAAAGCAACAAGAAGTAACCGGAAAGGATCGTACTTGCAATGACGAAGAGATTCATAACGCTCGGACTCAGTCATAACAGTTTTGCCCTTATACTTGTGTGTGATTTCATCATTGCAGCATCCAACAAGCAGATAGGTGTTGGGGAACCTGAATTTCACAAATAAAAGAATAGTGTGCTAAGTAAGCAAAGTCACCACTACCACATAACACATCTCCACTAACTCGCCTTTACCTTTCTATTAAATACACCACAAGATTAATCATCAAACACAAATTAATGCAGCATGGTCTAACAAATTAACAAATCAATCCTTCTATTCGCGAAGAACAAAAAATTATTTAAAAAAAAAATTATTAATAGTCTGACAAGCTTGTCGAGCGTGATCGAGTTATAGCTTAAAAAAAAAAAAAAAAAAAAATTGGTTGATAGAAATGTAGTGCCATAAATTTCGAGCAGATGCGAAAAATTTACACAAAATTGAGAGCAACCCAGAACAGAAAACACGGATTTGTATGTGAATTACGCAACAGAAGCAAATCAAACCAAATAAAGAAGAAGGAAAAAAAAAAGTAAAAAGGGGGAGATAGATACGATTTCTTGGCTTGCTCGAGGGAGCGAGCGTGGCCGAAGTGAAAGAGATCGTAGATCCCATCGGCGTAGACTCGGACGGGACGCTCTTCCTCGGACGACGTCGGATCGTTGGGCTTCTTTACCTCCGTCATTGATTGGATTCTCTCAACTCTCAATACCAACCCACCACGATCTCTCCTTCTCACTTTTAGCTCTCACCCTCGTTCTCGTTCTTTCTCTCTCAGCATTTTTATTCTCACCTCAGAATATGCGGTAATTCCGTTTATAATAATAATAATTATTATTATTATTATTATTAATACAAATTATTATTATTATTACTATTATTATTATTATTATTGCTATTTGCAATTGTTACTTTTTTTTTTTCTTTTTAATTTGTTTTATGGGGTTATGTTGAATATTGAATGCCGACATGGCCAAATACGAATGTTGTTTTGCTTGGACCATTTCTTGGAATGCTCAATCAACACGGATGGGATGGGGGTAATAAAAGGAGGGAAAAAAAAAAGTATTAAATCAATTAGAAGAAATATATATAAATAGAAAAGTGTAGAGCAAATATAAGCTTTCATATGTATGTATATATATATACACACGTGAAAATATATCCAAACTGCATTCTTTCTTGATTGAATTGAATTGAGTAAAAAAATGACCCGTCATCGAGATCTCATCCGCCTTTTTTATTATTAAAAAAAAAATTGAGTAAAGAAAAAAATTCCTATAACTCCAATGAATAAAGTAAATATACCCAATACAAATATAGAAAATAATATAATATTGTCAGACTCATGAGGATATAAAAAGATGTTCATAGTACCAAAATTTAGAATATTAATAAAAGACACCGTCATACTTCTTACTTTTTTTTTTTTTCCTCGAAAGAACATACTTCTTACACCGTCATACTTCTTACTTTTTTTTTTTTTTTCCTCGAAAGAACATACTTCTTACATGCTTATTAATAAGAAAGTCATACTCATACGTTTGGATGCTATTATGTAATGTGAGTTATCTCATATGATGGTAGTTTTATCTTTTCATTATAGGATGTTGACTTTTGGTGTAACTAATAACCATTTATATGTCTACCTTGAACATCATTTCATTGGCAAATGTTCAATCTATGGGGAAAAAATAATACTAGAGACACTTCTTTTTTTTTTTTTTGGCGAAAAATTCACAATAATATTATTGAAAGGGAAAAAAATGCATATGAGCACTAGGTTCTTATTTTTTTCAAATTTAATGACTATTTCTTTACTCTAACGGGAGTTTTACATTTGAGAAGTAAATATTTATCTTTATACTAATATATAAATGGCATCAATCCAGTAGATTTTTTGTTTTACCTATTTATATATATTATTTTGTCTAATTAAAATTAGTTGCACATGTCTTTTCATATAAAAAGTAGAGAAAAAAAAGTATTAAATAATGTGTATTTATTTTTATTAGTTTTTTTTAACTACTCAAATTATGGTACTCATTAGATTATGATCTAACGACTAAAAAAAATACATATAAATAGATAAAGAAAAAGAATACCTATTAAATTGGGAACCATATATATAGACATCTTGCTACAATCCAATTTGGATGAATTAATGATTGATGCATACAATTAGCATATACGAAACAAATTCAAGAGAAGATAGATCTCAACAATAGAAAACCAATCAACATCTGTTTTGAGACTCGAGAGAGCGAATCTAAGAAAAATTATTAATGGAGAATATGACTTCACTTGCTAAGTTTCATCCAAGATTTAAGGCCCGTTTGGCACAGCTTTCAAAGATCTTTTAGGGCTCAAAAGATCTTTTAGGAGTGTTTGGATGAATTTTTAGAAAATCTTTTTTTATCCAAAAGATCTTTTTAAAGAAGCATAGACCTACCATCTTTTTTAGGAAGATCTTTTCATACTTTTACTTCAAGAAGTAAAAGCTATCCCAAACAGGCCTTTAATAGCAATTAATGATTTGGGAGAGATTATAATAATTTTGTGAATTCAAGGATTTAAATGCCATAATTTTCTTTTCTCAAGGATCTAATTGCAAAACTGCGATAAACTCGAGGGACAATCATACAAAAAATCCGACGTTTTAATGGATTCAAATAAATTTTAAGACAAGTTAAATTTGAAATGTGGCAAATAATAAGAGCATCATATGTACCTACGTCTATATAACAACAGTTGCAGCTACCATTGCTTTTATATTGTATGATGTTTTTCTCACTCCACGTACTAAATTTTTATTTTCTCCTTTCTTAGTTTCTCATATTACTTTCTCCTTCTTTATTCTTTCATCATTTTTTCTTTTCTTATTTTCTCTCAACAATCCTATACAATAATGCAATATAATATAATACACATAATACAATGCAATACGACATACTGAACATAGCCCGATACATATATGATATCCTGTATGGTTCTTGGGTTTGCCTTCATGAACTTCTATCATAGAAACTAATCAATCCTACATAATAATGCAACACAATACACTTAATACAATGCACCAAAGATATCTTTATGTACAACTATAAACGATATATTGTATGGTTTATTAGTTTGCCTTCAATGAATTTCTATAATGGAAATTAGTTTGATAAAGTTACGAGAAGAGGGCCGCTCAGCCCATTTTTGGCAAGCTAATGTCTCGCCTTGGTTTGGGTCGGGCTGGATTGGCCCATGGAAGTTTAAAAAGCAAAAATTTACATTCAATATCCATTTTGTGCTTTATATTTTAAAAAATACCCGTTTTTTTTATTTTTCTTTCAAGACTACTCTGTTTTAGTGTACATTTCATGTATAAAATATAAGTAATATATATTTACAATGGAAATTTTTACATTTGATTCATATTTATACAGTAAATTTATATCTGAGTATATTTTGAAATATAAAACTGCTGAGTTATTGTCACAATGAAATTTCAATGGCCTCTCAATGCCATTTACTACATACAGCCCGGTGACAAAATTATGCAGCCATATTCCCTGATTGGATGCCTCATAGCAAGCTATAAATTCTGCCTCCATAGTAGAAGTAGCTACGAGTGTCTACTTGGCACTCTTCCAGGAAATAGCTCCTTCAACTAAAAGAAAGACATAGTCCGATGTGGATCTTTTACTGTCTAGACATCCCGCAAAATCAGAGTCGGAGTACCCAATAATCTCCAAAATGTCCGATCTCTGATAAGTGAGCATATATTCCTTTGTTTTCTGTAAGTACCTCATAGCCCTCTTTGCTGCCTTCTAATGATCTACTCCAGGGTTACTCATGTATCTGCCCAACATGCCAACTATGAATGCAAGATCCGGATGCGTACATACCTGAACATACATCAGACTCCCTACTGCCGAAGCATAAGGAAACTGTTGCATGACTTCTTTATCAACATCATTCTTGGGGCTTTGGTTGAGGCTAAATTTATCTCCTTTAGATACTGGAGTGTCCGTTAGTGCACACTTATCCATACCAAATCTACTGAGCACTCTCTCGATATAGCTCTTTTGTGATAACCCAAGGATACCCCGAGAGCGATCTCGGTATATCTGTATACCTAATACAAAAGAGGCGACTCCAAGATCTTTTATTTCGAAATTCTTTGTAAGAAATCTCTTGGTGTCGTACAATAAGCCTATATCACTACTTGCCAGTAGTATATCATCAACATAAAGCATCAGGAAGATAAACTTACTCCCACTAAACTTATGGTATACACAGTCATCAACAGGATTCACCCCAAAACTGAATAAGAGAATTACCTCATAAAATTTGTGATACTATTGACCGGAAGCCTGCTTGAGACCATAGATGGACTTCTTGAGTTTGCAGACCATAGACTTTGGAATACAATTGTTTTCCTTTTTTAAATGAAAAGTAGTAGTTAACAAAGAATTAAAACTGTTAACTTTGATTTATGTATCTTAAAAAGTGGTGTATTCAGCTACTTCAAAATTATATAGGGAAGGATTAATGAAAGCAACTAACTAAATTTTTCTAGAATTAACTTTTATGATTTTAACCAAGGTTAACCTTGACTGAAACTCAACCCTACAATTTTAGAACTCAACATAAAAGTTAGACATGTTTTAAACTCAACTAAATGAATTAACTTTTATGATTTTAACCAAGGTTAACCTTGACTGAAACTCAACCCTACAATTTTAGAACTCAACATAAAAGTTAGACATGTTTTAAACTCAACTAAATGAATTAACTTTTATGATTTTAACCAAGGTTAACCTTGACTGAAACTCAACCCTACAATTTTAGAACTCAACATAAAAGTTAGACATGTTTTAAACTCAACTAAATGGGAAACAAAGGAGACTTCACACAAACAAAATAAAACCGCTAAAAAATTACATTAAAAAGGGAAAAAAAAAAAAGACTACCAAAATAGAAAGCTTGAACACTATATAACTGAATATTATACGTACGTTAGTGATCTCATACATGGTACTTGTCGAAACTTATTTTTTTTTTTTAAATTATATTAATATTTTTTTTAAACTAGTGGGACCCACAAGCTTTGAAAAGTCAAAAAAAGGGGGGCTCCTTATTTTTCTCCCTCAGCTCTTCTTCCCCCTCCCCCTCTTCCCGATTTCTCTCTGCAAAAAAAAAAAAAAAAAAAAAAACGGCAAAATACCGAAAAACTGGCCGAGCTTCGACGAGGCCAATTTTGTCACCATTGATGCTTATCAGCGGCCGGCGTGGATCCCCAAGGCCAGACAAACCACCGGCCACCAGCCTTGCCGCCTGAAAACTCCTCCTCTGCCGTCAAAAGCCGAAAAACGCCACGGCTTCCGAAGCTTGCCGGCGCCGATTCTGGCGTCCATTCGCCGTGAAACCAGTCCCGATCAATTCGTCTTCTCACGATCTTCAACATGGTATATATATCTTGACTCAATATTGCCCGGATTGAATTTTGCCATTTTTGTCAATTTTGAGTTATTTTGGTTTTATATTTAAATTTTACAATCCGACCGTTAAATCGTAAAATAAACTACATATTTGTGATCTATGCGTGAAAACAAGAAGTTTGATATATATATCGCCTATATTTGGTGTCAGGCCCAAAAATCTAAATCTAACGGCTTAGATCGTCTCGATTTACATGCTGTGGGGTCCGCATCCAAATTTGACAAATTATATGTCTAACCTAGGGTTTTTGGGTGTTCTAAATTTAGTGGTGAAGTCTGTTTCAAGATCTGAAGCTCCAATTGAAAAATTGAGTTTTCAAACCTATTGATCAAAAGGTTCGAAAACGACGCCCGACCCTCCAAACGACATCAAACTTTCTCCATATCCCCGTAACACTATTTGAATACTCGATTGAGATAGGGATTCGATTACTTGATCTTTGAATTGGTTTAATTTTATTTTTCACATATTTTTGATAAATATGGAATTTCGTGAAATGATTTATAAAAATTGTGTTTATATCTGTTTTGAGCTGATATGAGATATAAACTGCCTGGAAGGCACGTCACACTGGTTGGCATGTCATATATACTGTATTGAACTATTTTCTGCAGGAAATTAGATTTTTGGGTTTTAGTCAAAAATGGCTGTTATGATGCCGAAATTTTTGGAAAATCCCAAATAATTTGAGAACTCAGTTTTGAGGACTAAAAGTGGTTTGATTAAAGAATACTGCATGGTTATTTTGTGATTTAATGGAAGTGGTACATATTATGATTCTTGTCATTCATATAGCATTTGCATTGCATATACATCTCACGTGGCGCTAACGGAATTACGGTGTACCAAAAGGACACTGGAATTATAGTGTTTAAACAAAATACTGGAATATAAAAGAAAAAGAAATAAAAAGAAAAAGAAAGAAAACTCACGGTCACCAAATATGTGACTGGAATAAAACTTACGGTCATCACATAGATGGCTGGAACTTACGTATGTCATATACATTAGACATTACGGAATTAGGTGGTATTCAATGCACTTGTGAAGACCTGAATAGATATGTACTGGTTTTGATGAACGATTTACAATGGTTTAGAATATTTGAACTATTGGACTGTGATTTCCACATGGATTTGTGAACTGTTTTGAATGAAATACTAACCATGCAGGACCTTCAACGTGAGTATATTTCTTAAATATAAAAACTTGTAATCGAATGTCTATTGAGCATTCACGTACTCACTCCCCTACTTCCTCTCACTTTTAGGTGTTGATTTATTTTGGGTTATTTATCTGGTGGCTTGGCAAGCATACTTGGTATATGTGTTTGCAGTTCCATTCCTCTTCATTGGTTGGTTCCTACTCCATATTCTCTTTCTTTTCTATGTCAATTTTATTTAGCCAATAATAGTGTATTTACTAAGTAGATGTATGAGGATAACTTTGGCATTAAATTGAGTACTTAGAAATACAAATGATTTTATATAAATATTTGGACATTGGGCCTAAGGTTTTAATTGAACATTTCACTAAATTTCATGATTTAGTAAAAGTTTCCAAACTAATTATTTATAATTTCTCTAAATTTTTTTTATGAAGATTTTCTTGAGAAATTAAAAGAAATAGAAAGTTTCAAGATTTTGTAATTTACTCACTTTTGAGGACTAAAACCTAAAATTTCAAGTACTCGATTTTCTAGAAGTTTGGAATATTACTATTTACCACTGTTTCAACATAAAATTACTAAAAGTCACAGCCTCGAATTTCCGGTCGTGACAGTACTATTACCATATGCTCATGCAACAACGCTAAAAGGTTCAATCGTGCAATTTTGATCATGAGTGAGGTAATCGGGTGGGGTAATGTATTATAGATCTCGTATTGTTGTCTATGAAATAATTTATTTAGGCTCCATTTGGAACTTGAATTTTTAGAGGGAAACAAAAAATGATAATTTTTTTTTTAAAAACGCAAAAATTTAATTTGATGTTATTTTTTAGTATATAAAATGTTGACACATTAATTAGTTTAACTAAAAGTGTGAAAATAATTTTCTATAAATTTTTAAGAAAAACATTTTCTTCTTTCTTTTTTCATGATTTTATCCTTATAATTTTTTTTTTCTTCAAAATCTTGGTTCCAAACGGAGCCTTAGTTCATTTAGTATCCACGCACACATGACACACCAAAAAGAAAAAAAAAAGCCCATAATTATATCATAAATTATTCGACAGTGTTATTTGAGCTGCTCAGCCGCTGCCTCCATTAATAAGCTCTACATGTGTCGTTTAATCAATAGGACCTATCGTTACACGATACTGATTATGAGAGAAGCGACGTGTCGTGAATGCTATATATAGTCTTTAATTTGATTGAAAAAGAACTGAGAAAGAAAAGTAGACCCACGATCTTTAGGGACGAATATTCACAGCTCCCTGTCTTTTCTTAATAATGAGTTAAAATTTGAGAGAAATGATCAGACGAAGGAGCTATATATATGGTCCTAACTCCTATATCCGTTATATATCAGGGTCCCAAATGCGTTATATATTATATGAGTTAAAAATTAATGTATAAATCGTAGCAATTTTCCACTGCTCCTGTATATATAAATGCGTGTATTGTACATATAATATATATGCAGTAGGCACAATGAGAATATACAAATGACTAAAATGAGAGGGCTAGAGAAAAGTTGGGGGAAGAGGGTGCAAATTAACTATTATAGGGCTGCAACCATTGATCCCCATTAATAAAAGACATATTAAGGAAATTAGAAGCTTCTGTGTCATTAAGTTTTTGTACATAAGGCGCCCTCATGCTCATATTCGCTCCTGCTCCGGAGCAGTTATATTCTCCATAGAAAATAGTCCTGCATAATGTAATCAACTAATCACATTCATTATTTTCCACTATAATAAGCTTATATATATATTGGAACAATTTCTTCTTCTTCTTTTTTTTTTTTTTAAATAAACATCAATTACCAACAACGGTGACATATAATATAAGATCACATTATTGTACGTATATAAATAAATATAATTAAAGTGTTACATGCATGTAATAAACATTATTCATCTAGCTCCAACGATGATATCTATATATATATATATATAATATATATATACATATATATAGCATTATAATTTTAAAAGCCAAGAAGTAAAAACATGTGTTAACTAATTTGTACGTACTGGTCTCTCGTTGGATCGTTGAAATCATTCCAACCCTCGGGGGCTATGATGTCGGACATTGTTGTTAAGGCAAAGACAACGCGAGAAAATGGCCTCCAAGCTCGGCCAAGCCACACTTTCCCAGTCCCTCCGATCGTGCAGTTCGCGAACACAAAGCCAGTGTCATCCTCTTTCGATGCTCTACCATGCGCTGTCAAAGATCCGTCTATAAACTTTGATCCCGCCGCCACAGGGTTCGCCATGGAAATCAGCTGGCAGTTCTGCAATTGAAAACTTCTCTCTTTCAGTATATATATTTATATGATAGACAATTTGAAATGTATAGTTAGGTTATGTACATAAGGGAAGTTAAAAAATATATATATATAGTATAATTATTATTTGTTTTAGGGAAATATTATACAGTAGCTATTATCTTAATTAAGATATAAAGTTTGATGTGTTATTATTATTATCCTTCTACCGTTTTAGGTCATGATGTGATGTATAATGTACTAGTACTAAAATACTATCCTGGTTAATTCTGGGAGAAAAAAAAGAAGGAAATCGACGATTGATTAGGATTTTGAATTTTCTACATGATTAGTACAAGATTAATATTAACGCTTTTTTGGCTTTATTTTTAATTTCTCTCTCTCTCTCTCTCTCTCTCTCTCTCTCTCTCTCTCTCTCTCGATAGGTCATGAGTCTCTTTCACAAGAGATTTGCATGAGCAAAAGCAACGTTACTTACAATAATATAGCTAGTTTTTAATTCTAAGCAAAACTTTTCGCTTATTTTCCTGCTAATGTATAATTAATGCCATAATAACGTTTTTTATTTTTTGTTTAATCAATTTCATGCATGCACGCTTTGGCTTTGTCAATTTATCTCTAATATGGATCGGCATTATATATATCGTCCAACAATACCAAAAAAAGTTAACCATTTAGTGATACCTTTTAGTCACAACAAAATCCTTTTATGACTAAAAGTGACATTTAGTCACAATTTTTTACATATTGTAATGAAATTAGTTATAATCAAAAGTATATTTTATAACAACAAACTGCATTTTTCGTACTAAAATTTTTAATCGCAGACTTTTTAATCACAACGTAATGATAATAATATTTTTTTAGTCACAAAATTTTCACTTTAGTTATAAATTTAATTGTGACTAAAAGTGAAGTTTTTTTAAGTATATAAATTGCAGTAATCTTCATTAATAGCCTGCAGCCACGGATCATTGCAGGTACTTGATGATTTAAAACACACGATACATACAATAGTGTATGGTTAATTTTTGGCATGATTTGTGGTGGACAGGGACTATAACTCCTTAATTAATTAATTAATAAGAGTTTATCTATTGGATTAACTAAATAAGAGTACTTAAACATATTCTATACATCAAAATTCTATAAAATTTCGTTTAAACGTGTTGATTCGTTAATTAGCTATTATTAAAAACGAATTTGAAGACGTTACATAATCACCATATATACCTTCGATCGGTGGATATTAGAGATTTTGTTCAACACTCAACACTCAACAGTGACACGATAATGGCAATTGCATATCTTTTCGTAGTGCAAATATTGGCCTACTGATATATAAATGAATATATGTTTTAAGAAGCAAATCCTCTATCTATTTTTCTGTCTTATTTTCTCTCCACCCAATTATTTTTTGACACATCAAATAGTTATAATTACATTTTTTTTTGGGTGAAAAGACAGATCAATAAAAGATGCTTTCATTTTTAAATCAACGTGCATGTCAAATCTAAATAGTTGGACAGCAGAGAAATTAATCAGACGATCTAATTCCCTAATTTCAAAGTACAAGATTAGAATCTCAGGCTAATTATTATCTTATCCATACAGTTGCTCAAATTGGTCATTTGAGAGCTTACCAAAACTAATTTTGTGATAATAATGAAGAAAAGAAAATTCAATGTTTTACCTCATATACCGATTTTGCATTTCCAAAGATGAAATCAATGGAACCTTGGATGTAACAATCTTTGAAGTAATGTCGACCCTTATCATCATGAAGGGTGTCCTGTGCCCCAAAGAATCCACAACCCCAGAACGCAGCTTGGTCTCCTGAGATCCTCATTGCTACAGCTTGAGCTCCAACATCTCCAGGCTTCGGAATTGGAGCTACATTCTATATTAAGTTGCATGCACGACGTTATATACAATTATGTTAGTCCAACTAATATATGTTATTTAATCAAATTACCAATTATGAAAATTGTAACATCTAAATTAAGATAATATTCTTAGCATTTAATCTATAAGTGCAATATATATATATATATCTCACCATGAAGCTTATGTTCTTAGCTATAAAGTTGTCAGAGAATACTTGAACGGAGCCACTATAGAACGTTCCGCCTGATGAATTAGCTGTGCTATTCCAAGCAATAGCGGTGGTCGTATAGCCTTGTCCTTGAATTGTTATATTTGGTTTTGTCCTTGGAATCATCACTTTCTCACTATTTAGTTAGCAACATAACCAATATGGTATTATATAAATTATTTTAAAAAACTAATAAAAAGGAACGTGAAAAAGATATCAAGCCATATGTATAACTTACTAGTAAAGGCCAGAATTAATCCATATTATGGTTCTTTTCTGGCTAGGAGGAGTACTTGTGTTACTACTACTGCTGGCCGGAACTGCATCTACAGCAGCTTGAACTGTTGTGAAATTACAACATCCGTTTCGATCCACGCAAAGAATCGAGGTTGTGTTAGGTTCTACAGGCGGGAATTGGGGTTTAAAATCATCACAAATAGAGGTTGTTTTACCCGTATCGGGGCGCTTCTTGTGATGGTGCCTACTAATTGTGTATGAGATAATAGGTGAAATAATGGATGATGGTAATAATAAGGCAAAATCCAGTAATTGTTTAAGAGATGGTGATTTTGGAGTGGTTATGAGATTGGTTGATGATAAAAGTACCGCAAATATTGCAATTATCAAAGTTAGGCATTTGAGTTTGGGAATCATTTTTTTTTTTTTTTGCCCTTTTTGTGAATGGATATTATCAGTATAAATTTTGAGGAGAAGATCAAGAGAGTAAATTAATGAGATATTTGAAATGGGACATATATGTGTGGTGAGGATTATATATGTCTACATATATATATATAGATGTATGTATGTGAATATGCACTTGAAGTGAAAGGATTTGGTTACATGTCTTACAAATTACCCTGTCCCCTATGGTTTCTTAAGCGAATTTCCGACCTACCAAGCTTATAATGGGCAATATATAATTATATCTATATGCGTGAGTTTTCTTTTCTATTATCTGGCTAGGAGTACTGTAATAACTAATGCTTGAATAAGTTCAATTTGTTTAAAACTAACTAGGCAATTCTTACAAATGAAATGGGGTGCATCTTTTTCTAATTGCATGCTAGCTTGGTATACTCTCAGCCACTAGTTAATCTGTGTATAAAATATTCTCACGTCAAACTCTTATCTTTGTTCCTTAATTTCCTTTAATCCAAAGGCTAAATAAGCAATTTGTTTAACTTATCTGTACGACCAAACAGATTTCCACGCCAAATCATAAGGTAATAAGACTCATGATGAGAGATAAGACAGTACCTTGTCCAACTATATAACCATAATTAGATCGAGCTTTTGCGTGCAAGCCCAGTGGACCAACAAAACAAGCCTTTGCAGAACCAAATATAATGCTCTCAATGTTTGAAAGCGATTACCAACAACATTTTTCAGTTACATTTCTTTTTCATTATATCGTTTTCTTTTTGGTCTTTCTAGCTAGCTAACATTTTCCTTACTAATTTCATCTTGTTGAATTTCATTCTAAGCAAGGCAAAACATAATACAAAGGCATCTTCCGTTTTAAGTAAATAGCCCATGTTCCACGTCGCCACGGCTTACACTAAAAAGTGGATCCGCTTGTAATTGAATAATTTGTGCTTATAATATGGGTCTACTGAACCTCCTACATAATATATACATATATATCCACCGCGAAAAAAACTTTATACTAAAATTAAAGAATCTCACGACATAAAATAATAAAGAGTTTTTGGCATGATTAGTCTCTGAATTTTTTGATAATTTGCAATGTATCCCCTGAGCTTTCTTTTTTTGATAATTAGGACTCTGAATTTAGGATTTTTGGCATGATTAGCTCCTGAATTTTTCGTTGATTTGCAATGTATCCCCTGAACTTTTTTTTTCGGCAATTAGGACCCCGAATTTAGGGTTTTTGGCATGATTAGCCTCTGAATTTTTCGCTGATTTACAATATATCTCCTGAGTTACGTGCAAATTTTTTAAGGGCATAATGGTTATCTCACTTGGTTTAAAGACAAAAATAACAAATGAGAGTTTGGAGGGGAAAAAATAGTTTTGAAATTCAAATTTTTAAACAATTAAAGAATAAATTACAAATCAACGAAAAATTCAGGGGCTAATCATGCTAAAAATCCTAAATTCAGGGTCCTAATTGCCCAAAAAAAAAGTTCAGGGGATACATTGTAAAAAATTCTAAATTTAAGGTCCTAATTGCCCAAAAAAAAAAGTTCAGGGGATACATTGCAAATCATCAAAAAATTCAAAGACTAATCATTCCAAAAACCCAATAATAAACAAAAAAATCGTGCGACACAAATGACTATGTATGTATAAATAATTAAAAAGTTTGTGCATAGCTACCATGCATAGTCATTTGTGTCGCACGATTTTTTTTCTTCTTAATAATTGCAATTAGTCATTTTCTTTTAGTCAACAACACAAATGACTGTGCATAAATAATTGTTTACTAATTAATTGTTGTTACTAAAAAGTTGTGACACCCCATATTAGCGAACAATCCTCATCTATCAACTTAAATAATTTTAACCTAATTACATTATGTAACATAGAACACTTCTTTATATATATATACATAGAGAGAGTTAATGATACAAAAATACCCTTATGTTTGGGTTTTTGCAAAAGTTAATAGCGATATTTTGAGTTTTGCAAATAAATACCTTGCAATTTCAAATTTCTGCAAATATATGCCTTGACAAATTAGGTTAAGGGAACTATATTTGTACTCCAAAGGCACTCCTAAAATAAATAAAAAGATAAGTCAAGACAAAAAATTAAAAGCCACATTACAAGCACCCCAAACATCCTCTAAAATAAAAATGGCAACGGAGCGGATCATGGACGATTTTTTAATTACCATTTTTATCCCTGAAAGCCAATCACAATATCATATCCGCCTCATTAACCATTCTTTTAGATGCAGAGATAATGCAGATATTAACTAATGGATAACAGAGAAAACTATGGTTACCCATTACCCATTGATAATAATAATAGAATAATAGGAAAAACTGTGGTTACCCATTAATAATAGATATGTACTTAATTTTACACTACTTATATTCTTATTTTTTTGGTTAAATAATGAGTTTGGAGAGTTATATGTACTTATATATTTAAATTTTAGAGTTTGAAAATTATTAGTACATTGTGATCTTTAATGTTTTGTTAATTATGAAGATGATTTAGTATTTTTTTTAATACCTTCTCTACAAATCTACGAACTAAAACAAATTAGTAGTTTTAATTTTAAGGATGAAAAGATTGAATCATTCAACAAAAAAATATGAGAGAAACAAACGATTAATACGAGAAAATGAAATACAAAATATTGAAAAAAAAATAAAAATAAAACAAAGCAAATCTGGTATAAAGCAAAGAAATTTCACTTCCTCTTCTTTAATTTAAGATTAAAGAGATTATTAAAAAAATTAGAATTGGAGGAGATAAATTATGCATAAAAAATTTTTTTTGAAAAAATAATAAGGCAAAAAATGGAAGAGAATTTTGAATTAGAATGTTCATGGGAAATTAATAAAAAAGGAGAGATGAAGATGGGGTACCTTCTTTCTTTTTTCTTTTTTTATCCTTAAATTGTCTCTTTCACTCATTTTATTGATCAATGGAGTGTTTTTATGCGAAGTTAGAGTGTATATATAATCTTCCATTAGGTTATTAGAATAATAAAAGATCATTTTACCCCTCTTTAATTGATATTTAATTTTTTTTTGAAAAATTAAAAAAGAATACAAAGAGTTCGTCTTTTTCTCCCTCACCTCTAACCTGAGTCTTCATCAATCCAAAATAGCCACAGGTCAATTTAATATTTTATCCATTAAAACTCAAAAATAAAACTGTCACGACCCAAATATCAGGCCGGTGGCAAAAATAGAATTTCATAAGCTGAAATTTATAAATTATTTTAGAAAAATTTATAAACTTCAATTTTTCATAAAAATGACAATAATTAGTTTCAAAGTGACATCTTCTATAAAAGTTTACAAAAAAAAAAAAAATTCAAAAATATAAATTCCCACAGTTTTGTGATCACCATTGGACAAACTGATGATAAAAGTCATAAAATATGTCCAGTGCATTATCATCATCATCACGAGTAGGCATAATAGTTATACAGACCCAAATTTCATAATAAAAGCCATAGAGTATCATTTCATAATAACATCCAAGTAGTTATCACCTACTAAAAATAGTAATAAATCTTCCTCCAACTCACTCCACTATAAAGTTGCCCAAATCACATTGTACACCACCTGAGAGGAAGGAAAACGTTGAGCAAAAGCCTAGTAGACATTTGATTATAGGTTTTCAATATGTACAAAATACTTACTTTTTTAAAAATCCAACATGGGTAGTAATATAGCAAAATATTTCCAAACAATTTTACGAATGATATTCCAACACATTGTACTCAATACCAATCCAAAATAGTTACTCAAAATATTTGTACATTCCAATCATGTCATACGCAGACATATACATTATCACATGAAATAGTCCGCATATTCCTCGAAGGGTCACTCATGCCGAGATATAATATGTCTGCATATCCTACTTGGACATTCGTATACCGATGGCCATCGTGAATTAAGTAATGTAATATGTAATATAGATGCATAATATAATCATCATTCAATTCATAAAATTAACCATGTGATATTTCCAAAATTATGACATACCAACTAGTATAACATACCTCTGACGTAGTTCAATATCCATCAGATGATCCAAAAATAATTTATAAACACAATTTGCAATTCAATTCATAAGTTTCATATTCGATCAAATAAACAGATTTGTAATAAAAAAACAATGTAAAGTCAAGTAATCGAATTCTTACCTCAATCGAGTAACGAAAATTTGTTACTAAGACTCGTGGAAATTTGGAGGATCCTCTGGAGGTTCGAATGGCGAGTTAGGATCCAAATTGACTCGCTTTGGAGGGTCACTTCTCAAATGGAGCTTCAAATAGAAAAACGGGTGCCGCCAGCATTCCTAGCGCCCAAAATAGCCAGGATAGATATATGGCTCGTCCAATTCGAGTGCGGGATGAACCCGACTCCCGGCACATAAATCGAGGTGATTCTCGAGCCTCAGCACCTTGAAACTCGTACCCACTATGAAACACATCAATGTTATATATCAAAACTTGTTTCTCGACCTCACTAAGCTCAATTTTGAATTCGAAACTTCATTTCAAGGTCCCGAGTAAAATTTGACCATTTTATACTACACTTTCAAAAAAAGGCCAAAAAGACTAATCTGATTACAAAGATACTACTTTCCATAAAGCAATTTTGAAAATACCAATTTTTCTGTTGAAAATGTCTTAAATCATATTTTAATTTTCACTAATGTCAATCCTATCATCTCATAACTTCTTTCACACCATTTCCACACCATAAATTTTTTTAAAATCACCATATTCAAAAATAATTGCAAAAATATCAAAATCTATTTAAAATATCAAATCTTTGTCAGAGCTGAGTTAGTGGGAGAAATGGTTATCTTAAGAAAGCGGACGTTGAGAGGAACTCAACGAGATTGGTCATAGCTTCCTAAGTGGCTGGACGGAAGCATGGTGGTGATTTGAACCCACAGTTGTTTTTCTGTCGTCGCTCGCATTTGGGTACTTTATTGGCCGAGATATTCCGGCTCCAGGGGTTTCAAGGGTCACCAATCATTTTCCACTGGTGGCTCGACAAAAAGTGGCCTGAGGTACTCCGATTTGAGAGTGGCAGAGAGAGGGTTTGAGGGAGATGGGTGAGCATGAGAGAAGAGCGAGAGAGGTCGTGTTGTTTTTGCATGTCACTAGATTTGGTCAAGGCCTAAGTCCTCTCAATTTTGCACTTAAACCCAATTCCAAAGTTCCTTACACTTAGTCCTCCCTTATTCAATTCTTAACAAGTCCCTATGTGTTTTCAAAACGACCCTTGACATCCAATGTATATCTCACACTTTAATCCTTAACTCGAATCCAACCCACATTCCAGCCATATTCATTCCTTTTTTTATGAAAAGACCAAATTAACCTTAATGAATTCAAGGATTTTTACAACAACTAGCTCAGTTTAATAACAATCATATCATTATCACAAAAGATATCAAAAGCATGCTATAACTTTTAACTTCATTCCCTTAAAAAAAAAAAAAACTTTTAAATTGATTCACAAACCAATCCCAATGAGTTTGATAATTTTTTTCGAAGACTTCGAATAATATTTACCAGTCAAAACAAAAACACTAAATCTAATCAGTGCCAAGAAATTCTAAAAATTAGACAATGTTATGGACATTTTCTATCTGGAAGCCCATTATTGTGGAGCATTTTACGAGCCCAAAATCCAAGCCCAAGAATACATTGAATGGTAGAGGTTTAACTAAATAAATTTGTGGATATAGTTTACTTCAATTTTAGCTAAGTAAAATATGTGATCATAATTTACTCTAATAAATATGTGGATATACTTTGCTTAAATAAACGAGTGGCTATGGTTTACCCAAAGAAATGAATGGTTGTAGTTCATTCACCAATGTCTATAAATAGAGACATTTGTAAGTGTTTATGTATTCATTCAAATCCTTTTCTTTTCACTAAGAAGGAATTTATTCTCTCATCTATCTCTTTGTGTTGATATTCTTAAGCTATATTATATATATTCTATATTTACAATACATTATCAGCACGAGCCTGTAGCCGTTATAATCTCTTTGAAGTAAAATTTTATTAGTTACTACATCGTATTATAAATATCCTTAATAGAGATCTACTATAAGTAATTTAATATAAGTACATATATTGTATATTATAATCGTGTATATACATATATTTTGTTTCTTTCTAATTTTAATGACCGTAATTTTCTTTCTAATAATTGAAAGTTTGATGTTCTAATATTACATTGAATTACATTATGTATTTATATTCGACATCTTCACTATGAGATTTTTACATTATGATTTTTGGTCACGAATAATCTATGTATAGAAATTATTTGAAAAGCTATATTGGTATACTATTCCTATCATTATGAAATTACTTCTTTATATGATGTTATTTATACTAATTATCGTCATAAATTATTATTGTGGCAATACTTATGTACTTATAATTAATTTTGAGATTTTGAGATTTTCATGTCCATATATTTGATTATAAACATCTATAATATACATATTAATAATTATGTCCTCGAATATTGCTAATTCAATATATTAGATAATCGTACTTTATTTTTCTATGACTACGTATTGATAATGTCATGAGTTTCTTATTCCTAACTATATTATATTTTGTGATATAATAGTCTTCACAATGTCAAATCTCACAAAACTTCAATTCGTTGCCCTTGAAATTTCACGTAAGAATTATTTGGCGTGGATACTTGATGCTAAAATTCATTTTGATGTTATGAATCTTGGAGAAACAATCAAAGAAGGAAATAAAATATTCACTCAGGATCGCGCAAAAATCATGATTTTCTTTCAACATTATTTGCATGAAAGATTGAAAACTGAATATTTAACGGTAAAGGACATATCTGTGCTCTGGCAAAGTTTAAAGGAAAGGTATGACCACCAGAAAATCTTGATACTCCCCAAAGCTCATTATGACTAGATGCACCTACATCTGTAGGATTTTAAAATAGTCGGTAATTATAATTTAGCAATATTTAAAATTACTTCTCAATTGAAATTATGTGGAGAAAAGATTACTGACAAAGATATGTTAGAAAAAAGATATTCTACTTTCCATGAATCGAGTATTGTCCTACAGCAACAATATCGGGAGCATGGTTTTAAAAACTTTTTTGCGTTGATTTCATGTATACTTGTTGATGAACAAAATAATGAGCTATTAATAAAAAACCATGAAATTTGTCTGACTGGTTCAACAGCACTTCCTGAAGTAAATGCCATATCAACCACTAATTATGGTCATAGACGTGGTCGTGGCAAAGATCATGGTCTAAATTTTTCTTAGTATCGTGGTGGTCACAATAACTCTTCAAACTTCAAGAAAACTGCAACTCACTAGAAGTAGGGAAATAATAAAGGCCCCATTTGTTTCAACCATTTCATTCCATTGGAATGGAAAACTCATTTGAATGGATGTTTGTTTCAACAACTCTAATTTTTCCATTCAAAAGGTCTTTTGAGATAGGTGTTTGTTTTAACAATTCAATCTTTCTATTCAAATGGTTCATCAGTCACATCAACCATTGAAATGTATTTTTTGTGTCTTGGATGAGAATGGAGGGGATAAGGTGTTTTTGAATGGTCCATTCTAATGCTCCCATTCTAATTACAACTTATTCCAATATTTTTTTATTCAAATATCTCTCATTCCAATTATAACCCATTCTAGAATTTCCATTTAAATACACCCATGCGAATGGGTAAACCAAACAGGACCAAAGAGATCCAAGAAAAGGGAAAATGTACACAATATAAACCATCTAAAACTCCTAAAAATCTTTGCTATAGATGTGGTATAAGAAGATATTAGTCATATACCTGTCGTATGCCTAAACTTGAACTTGACCAAGCATCACTGAAGGAAAAAAAAAGAGCACAGAGACGAACTTTGTTGAATAAAATGATCTTATGGATTTTGCCCATTTGGATGTTTTAGACTTCTTTGAAAATTCAACTAAGAAAAATTAATAATGGGCTAGTAATATCTAAGTTTATTGTATATTAGATTATGTAATCCTAGTGTGCTATTTTCAATTCATATTTATGTAATATATTGATTTTCTTAAGTTATGTATTTCATTGCATCTTTTATTTAATAATTATAGTTCTTTTGCTTGTGAAGAAATATGGATTTTACTAATATTAGTTCAAAGACCAATGGTGAATATATTTGTCTAGTAGATAGTATGACAATGTATACAATCCTTAAACATAAAAAGTATTTCATAAAATTATCATTATTAAAGGCAAATATGAATACATTAATTTTAGGTACCATAAAAATAATTGAAGGCTCTGGAAGAGCTATAATAATACTACCCAAAGGAATAAAATTAATTATAAATGACGCTTTATTCTCTAGCAAATCCAGAGGAAATTTGCCAAGTTTTAAAGATATACATTGTAATGGATATCATATTGATACCACAAATAAGAACAATATAGAGTGTCTCTACATTACTTCTATTATCTCAAGCCAAAAGCAAATACTAGAAAAGCTATGTGCCTTTTTCTCTGGATTGTATTGTACATTTATAAGCATGATTGAATCACATAATGTGATGACCAAAAAAGATTATAATCCTAAAGTTTTCTCTCTTTGGCATGACCTTCTAGGTCATTCTGGATCAATTATGATGCGAAGAATTATTAAAAACTCACATGTACATCCATTAAAGAACCAGAAGATTCTTTTGTCTAATGAATTTTTATGTTTAGCTTGTTCTCACAGCAAATTAATTATTAGACCATCTCCAACGATAGTTACAGTTGAGTCTCCTATTTTTCTAGAAAGAATTCAAGGAGATATATGTGGGCCAATTCATCTAGTATGTGGACCATTTAGATACTTTATAGTGTTGATAGATGCTTCAACATGTTGGTCACATGACTCACAATATTGCATTTGCAAGACTTCTTGCTCAATTAATTCATTTAAGAGCACAATTTCCAGACTATACAATAAAGACTAATTCGTCTTGATAATGCTGATGAGTTTACATCTCAAGCTTTTAATAATTATTGTATGTCAATTGGAATTAATATTGAGCACTATGTTGCCCACACATATATACAGAATGTTTTAGTTGAATCATTTATTGAGTGCATTCAATTAATTGCTAGACTATTATTAATGAGAACAAAGTTACTTGTTTCTACTTAGGGGCATGTCGTATTATATGCTGCTGCCCTTATTCGCATTAGACCCACAAGCAATCAAAAATACTCTCCACTAGAACTTACTTTTGGTCAAGAACTAAACATTTCTCATCTACAAGTTTTTGGTTGCGCAGTATATGTACCGATCGCTTCACCATAGCGCACTAAGATGGGCCCTTAAAGAAGGTTTGGAATTTATATTAGTTTTGAGTCTCCTTCTGTCATCAAATATCTTGAACCCTTGACGAGTGATATTTTTACTGCATGGTTTACCGATTATCAATTTGATGAAACCAAATTTTCACTATTAGGGGGAGAAAAGCAACAGCTGAAAAAACAACTAAAAATTTCATGGAATGCATCATCATCATCTCATTTTGATCCTCGCACTAGTCAAAGTGAACTAGAAGTTCAGAAAATTATATATTTGCAAAAATATTGCAAATCAATTACCCGATGCATTCACATATATAAAGAGATTGACTAAGTCACATATACTAGATGTAAATGCTCTAGCTCAGATTGATATCGCTGTAGGACAATCTTTGAGCATAACAACAAGTGAGTCTAAGGCACGTATGAAGATGAAGCATGGAAGACCAATTGGCTCTAAAGATAAAATCCCTAGCAAGAAAAAAGGATATATTATAGAAATTGATCGTCTTAAAAATGATGGTATTCCTAAAGAAATAACCACATTGCCAAAAGAGTCAGTTGACATAACTAAACAAATAACTCTAGAAGAGGTTCAGGTACCTGATGATATTGAAAATAAAGAGATCTCAATAAGTTATGCCAACTCAGGAAAAGAATAGAATCGCGATATCACGATAAAATTATTGTCGACAATATATTTACATATGCAGTAGTTACTGATATAACGAATGAAAGCGAGGATCTTGAACTAAAATCCATCGAAGAATGTCGACATAGAAATGATTGGCCAAAGTAGAAAGATGTAATACAACTAAAATCTCTTGGGAAAAGAAAAGTATTTGGATCTATTGTCCAAACATCTAAAGGTGTGAATTTAGTAGGTACAAATGGGTCTTTGTACGAAAATACAATGAGAAAAATGAGATAGTGAGATGCAAAGTATGACTTGTAGTACAAGGTTTCTCACAAAGACTAGGAATAAATTTTTAAGAGACATATTCTCCTACAGTGGATGTGATAACATTACGATACTTAATTAGTCTAACAGCCTCTGAAGGACTTGAAATGTGTCTGATGGATGTTGTAACAACATATTTATATAGATCACTTAATAGTGATGTTTATATGAAAATTCCTGGTGGATTTAAAGTATCTGAAGTACTTAATACAATACCACGTGAAATATGTTCAATAAAGTTACAAAGATCTTTATATGGATTAAAGCAACTTAGACGTATGTGGTACAATCATTTTCGTGAATATCTTTTGAATAAAGGATATGTAAATAATTCTATTTGTCCATGCGTCTTTATTAAGAGCTCAGAATTTGGATTTACTATCATTGCAGTATATGTTAATAATTTAAATATCATCAGGACTCTTGAAGAGATTAATGAAGCAATAAAGTATTTAATGAAAGAATTCGAAATGAAAGATCTCGGAAAAACAAAATTTTATCTTGGTCTCCAGATCGAGCATTTACCAAATGGTATAATTATACATCAATCGACTTATACAAAAAAAGTCCTCAAAAGATTTTATGGACAAACCTTACTCATTGATAACCCCAATGGTTGTCAGAACGTTTGATGTAAATAAGGATCCTTTTCATCCTCGAGAAGATAATAAAGAAATTCTTAATCTTGAAGTATCATATCTAACTGCATTTGGAGCTCTTATGTATCTTGCTAATTGTACTCGACTTGATATATTTTTTTTCTGTTAATTTACTAGCAAGATATAGTTCCGCTCTAACTCAAAGACACTGGAAAAGAGTTAAACAAATATTTCGTTATCTCCGTGAAATGACTGACATGGGTTTATTTTATTCTAATAAATCCAGATCACAATTAACTTGTTTTGTAGATGTAGGATATTTGTCTGACCCACATAAAGCTCGATCTCAAACAAATTATGTATTTACTAGTGGTGATACAGTAATATTCTGGTATTCTACGAAATAAACTATCATCGCTACCTTCTTGAATCATTCTAATATAATTGCACTTCATGATACAAGCCGAGAATGTGTATGGTAAAGATCCATGATTCAACATATTCGAGAAACATGCAAATTAACTTCCATCAGACTGATTCCAACTGTAAGACACGAGGATAATACTGCATGCATTGCTCAATTTAAAGGAAGCTATATCAAAGGTGATAGAACTAAACATATATCACCCAAATTTTTCTTCACACATGAGCTTCAGCAGAAAGGTGATATAGATATTCAACAAATTCTCTCCAATGACAACTTGACAGATCTATTCACCAAATTACTCCCTACCATAGTATTCAAGAATTTGCCGCATAAAATTAGAATGCGCCGACTTAAAGATCTTCAGTGAATTTCAAGCGAATTAGTCACGAGGGGGAGATAGTTATACGTATACTCTTTTTTCTTTAGCCAAGGTTTTATCCCACTAGGTTTTCCTGGCAAGGTTTTTAACGAGGCACTTTTCAAAGCATAACAAGGACAAAAATGGTGTACTCTTTTTCCTTCACTTGGATTTTTTTTCCTATAGGGTTTTTTCCACGTAAGGTTTTAACGAGGCACATTCTTGTATAATGGACATCCAAGAGGAAGTGTTATGGGCATTTTCTATTTGGATACTCATTATTGTGGAGCATTTTACAAGCCCAAAACCCAAGCCTAAGAATACATTGAATGGTAGAGATTTAACTAAATAAATTTGTGGATATAGTTTAGTGTAATTTTAGCTAAGTAAAATATATAACCATAATTTACTCTAGCAAATGCGTGGATATACTTTACCTAAATAAGCAAGTGGCTACGGTTTATCCAAAAAAATGAATGGTTGTAGTTCATTCACCGATGCCTATAAATAGAGATATTTGTAAGAATTTATGTATTTATTATTCAAATCTTTTTCTTTTCACTAAGAAAGAATTCATTCTCTCACCTATCTGTTTGTGTTGATATTCTACAACAAACAGGAAAATTAATATTATAGAAATTAAAAGGGGGAATAACCTAATTGAGCTTAGCATTTGAAAGTCCAGAGTACAAGCACTCTTAAGCAAAAGAGCGAATTTCAGTGGGAAACAGCTTGCCCTTATATCACAACAACATAATAGTCACTTTGTCTCTATTTCTCTTTATCACCTCCAATCCATCTTTCTTATAAAATAGCATAATCTTATGGTCTACATCTAATTGATCTTCCCATTTAACAACAACAAGCCCGATATAAAAAGGAATAAAATAAATAAAAATGAAAATAGAGAATAACACAAAATCAAAGAAGAGTAGGGCTAGGAAAATAGGATAATATTGAAAGAGTAGCTGAACAATGAGATGGCGCTCCAATTCTGCCTTAAGGTCAAGGAATCTGGCCTAGGTATGGCTTTTAGTGGAGCTCGACCAGACTAAATTTAAGAGAGATCAGAGACGAGTGGGAAAGTGAAACAAACCTTTTTTCTGATGATTTTTTATACAAAAAAAAAACTAATTAAAAAGCAATTAAAGAGGGTAAAATGGTCTTTGTGCTAGTCAAATCACTTAAATTGTCAAGATAGGATATACATTTGTAGAAATTTAAAATCTCAGGGTATTAATTTAAAAAAATCAACCGTCATGTTAGTTTTTGCAGAAAACCTAAACTTCAAAGTATTTTTGTGTCATTATATATATATATATAGAATTGTATGCATAGATGTTGGTTTAGGTGTAAAAATAAAAGGAAATTGCACCCCTTACTATAAATCTAAAACCATTGAAAAATTCAGGTTGTTGAAAAAATTTGTTTTCTTTTTTGTGTATTTTATACTACCATGCTCAAGTAGTTTGGTCCTTACTTAATAGTATCAACAATGCAATTTACCCTGACCATGCATAGAGTCCAAGCCATGGCAGTTGCTAACTAAAAGTATTTGTGATTAAATGTTAAAACAAAATTCATTTGAATACCTATAGTGACGACCTAGTCATTCTGAACCTATCTCTGATGACCTTGTAGCACATATGTCGTTGTAATAGGGTATCCAGAATGACGACCACTTGTGTCATTGCTACAGGTACCCTAAACTGACGAACCTATAGCGACAACTGTTTTGTGACGACAATTAATATCATCGCTATATATTAATAGCAATGACTTTTTGTCCTATATGTCATCGTTATAGTCTATGTTTCCTTATAGTGTCTGTACATGACTATTTTTTGTTAAACAACTAGCAGCTTGTGACAAAGGGACTATTACTATAATAATTGCATAATTCAAAGGTCATTACCATGTAAGTTGAATGCTCGGGGACAAAAATGGTATAATGAGTAGAATTTAGGGGTCATTACTATTATTAACTCGTGAAAAAATGTTAGTTGTTTTCTCGTTGAAACACTAGAAAGTTACCTAAATTAGCGTTACACTAAACCCTTAACTGTCACGACCCAAAACCCGGGCCAGTGGCAGAAGGAGAATTTTACAAAGATGGGAAATTCCTTGATTTATTTGAAAAATATCAAAAAAAGTTTTAATTTTGTAAACAGTCCATTAAAATAAAATATTTAGAATTTCATCCCGTGAACCTCTCCCACAGTTCGTATACACCATTAAACATAGACCGAATAATAATTAGA
>JXTC01000672.1:45159-78817 GCA_002914845.1 Trema orientale
GTTTTTCAGTAAAATATGCATAATAGGATTTTACAGAAAAACGGGCAGCATAACGGCCCTATTTTGATATACCCAAAATAACCTGCACTCAGAAAATTCCCAGAGCAATACAATATATACATCACACAATCAATTCCCATCACAGATATGTAAATTGTCTAAAAATCACATTTGTTAACATATGTTGCAGAAAATAAGTTTTATTCGAAAACGATATAAAACAAAGGTAATTGAGTCCCTACCTCGACCGAAATAGCGTTACCATGCTATTGAGTCCTTGATGTGTCGTTGACGATCGCTCGGAGGGTCAGGAACCAATTCCGAGCCCTCGATCGTCGTCTTGCCGCAAAACCAACTTGTCAGCGGAGCTTTAATTCCACGAACGGACCTATTCGTTGAATTCCTAGCACCCAAAATAGCTATGTTAGACACATAACTTGTCCATTTCGGGTCCGGGTCCACACCGAACTGGTGGCACGCAAAATGAGGCGAAATCTCGACCGTCCGATCGCGATTTTCGTGCTGATCACCAAATAACACAATATATATATCAAACTTCCCCATTTTCCGAGTATATTCCAAATATGAGGTCAAAAACACAATCCAACGGCCGGATCGAAAACTAAAATTCAAAAACTCAATATACCCAAAAATGGCAACTTTTGATCCGGGCAAAATGGGGTTAAGGTATATATACCTTGACGACCCTTGCGACGATATGAATCCAACGGGACCAGTTTGGAGTCGAATGGTGGCCGGAATCTTCGCCGGTGACGAAAAACTCCTCCGCGGCCACTTTTCGTCTCCGGCTCCGGTGGGCTTCTCCGGCAGCTTCTGGTGGCCGGCGTCGAGCACGGCGCGGTGCTGGCAAGGTCCGCCGGTGATCCCTGCAGCTGGGCGATGGCTGGAGGCGCGGCAGCCCTCCTTCGGTTGTGTACGGCCGAGAAACAGAGAGAGAGATGAGGGAGAGATCTGGGGGAGAGAGAGAGAAACAGAAACGTATATATATAAACTATTTTTTTTTTTTTAACTTTAAGGTCAAAAGACCAAAATGCCCCTTAGAAAACTGGGTTTTTACATTCTCCCCTCCTTATAGGAATTTCGTCCCGAAATTCAAAGCACAAGTCAAGGTTTACATCACAATACAACCTCTAACTGAAAGTTAAACAAATGAGGGTACTTCTCGTACATCTCCGTTTCGAGTTCCCAAGTAGCCTCGTCTTCTTTGTGATGTTTCCAAAGCACCTTGACAAGTGGAATCTCTCTGTTGCGAAACACTCTTAACTCTCTTGCCAACAAACGAACAGGCTGCTCTTTATAGGAGACATCTTCTTGGATCGGTACATGAACGTACTGGATAACATGAGATGAGTCCGGCGTGTACTTCTTCAATATCGACACGTGGAACATATTATGCACGTGACCTAACTGTACAGGTAGATTCAAGCGATACGCCACTGGTCCAATTCTCTCAGTGATCTCAAAGGGACCAATATACCTTGGAGCAAGCTTACCCTTAACTCTGAATCTTGTAACAACATGCCTTGGAGTCACTTTCAAGAATACGGAATTACCAGTATCGAACTCTACCTCACGTCTCTTAGGGTCAGCATAACTCTTCTGGCGACTCTGGATCTCCTTGAGTCTCTCTTGGATATCCTTGATCTTCTCAGTAGTCTCCTCAATCAATTCAGGCCCAAGAGTAACATGCTCTTCCGGTTCTGCCCAATACAAAGGTGACCTACACGGCCTCCTATACAGCACTTCATATGGAGCCATACCCGCACTGGTCTGGTAACGGTTATTGTAAGCAAATTCTATTAAAGGAAGATGATCATCCCAGTTCCCACCAAAGTCCAGTATGCAACAACGTAGCATGTCCTCAAGAATCTGAATGGTCCTTTCAGACTGACCACCTGTCTCAGGATGATGAGCTGTACTGATATCCAACTGCGTACCAAACGTTTTCTGCAAGGCTCTCCAAAACTTGGAAGTAAACCTTGGATCTCTGTCAGAAACTATGCTTGAAGGCACACCATGCAAGCGTATGATGTTCTCCATATATAGTTTACTGAGCTTAGTGAGAGAATAGTCAATCCGGATCGGTATAAAGTGAGCACTCTTCGTCAACCGATCGACTATCACCCAAATTGCGTCGTTTTTCCTCAAGGTCTTCGGTAAATTGGTCACGAAGTCCATCGTGATCTTGTCCTACTTCCACTCCGGAATGGGTAACGGCTGAAGTAATCCAGCTGGTCTCTGGTGTTCAGCCTTGACTTGCTGACAAGTCAAACACTTAGCCACAAAAGTAGCCACATCCTTCTTCATACCTTTCCACCAATACTGCCGCTTCAAATCCCGATACATCTTAGTACTACCTGGATATACTGCGAATCTTAATTTGTGAGCCTCTGTTAGAATGATTTCTCGAAGATTAGGATCATTAGCTACAGCTAACTTCCCATTGAAAAGCAAGAACCCTTCTCTGTTCTTCTCTGTTAGTGCTCTAACCATCTAACTGTTCACCATTCTGAAGTCTGTTCCAGGTTGTTCTCAACTCCCTGTCTTGCCACTGACTCTGTTGGACAGTCTGGAGAAGAGATGGTGAAAGTACAATGTTGCTCAAGCAAGCAACTCCTTCATTCTCGAAGTACTGTAAGTTATAGTCACCAATCGCAACTGAGTTCTTCCAATCTTCAAACACTAGTGCAGCTAGTACACCATGAAGCTTCCTACTCAGTGCATCGACTACAACGTTGGCCTTACCAGGATGATACTGTAGGTCGAAGTCATAATCCTCTATATACTCAACCCATCTTCGTTGTCTCAAGTTCAGATCCTTCTGGGTAAAGAGATACTTCAAGCTCTTATGATCGGAGAATATGTCAAACTTCACACCATACAAGTAACATCTCCAAATCTTCAACGCAAAGATCACTGTTGCAAGTTCCAGGTCGTGGGTGGGATAGTTCTTCTCATGTAGCTTCAACTGACGAGAAGCATAGGCCACAACTCGACCATTCTGCATCAAGACACATCCCAAACCTGTCTTCGAAGCATCGGTATACACCACATAAGGCTCGTTACTATTAGGAACAGTAAGAACAGGTACGGTGGTTAAACTCTGCTTCAACCTGATAAAAGTTTCTTTACTTTTGTGATCCTAAACGAACTTGACGTCCTTCCTGGTCAACTTGGTCAAAGACAAAGCAACTTTCGAGAAGTCTTGTACAAAACGACGGTAGTAACCTATCAAACTGAGGAAACTACGTACCTCTATCACATTTCTCGGTCTTTCCCACTCCAGAGTAGCTTCTATCTTAGCAGGATCGACTGAAATACCTTCGTGAGAAATCACATGACCCAAGAACTTCACTTCTGACATCCAAAAGTCACATTTCGATATCTTGGTGTACAACTGATGATCTCTCAAGGTCTTGAGTACTATCCCCAGATGTTCAGCATGCTCTTCTTGAGTCTTAGAATACACCAGGATATCGTCGATGAATACAACCATAAAATGATCCAAAAACGGCCGGAAAATTCGATTCATGAGATCCATAAAGGCTGCAGGAGCATTCGTTAAACCAAATGGCATCACTAGAAACTCAAAGTGACCATATTGGGTTCTGAATGCTATCTTAGGTATATCATCCTCTCTTATCTTCAACTGATGATAACCGGATCTCAAATCGATCTTAGAGAAGAATCTTGAACCACCGAGTTCATCAAACAACTCATCTATCCTTGGCAAAGGATACTTGTTCTTCACCGTCAGCTGATTCAACTTCCTGTAGTCTACACAAAGTCTCAATGAACCATCAGCTTTCTTTGCGAACAAAACAGGAGCACCCCAAGGAGAAATGCTACTGCGAATAAAGCCCTTGGAAAGCAGGTCATCCAATTGTTCTCTTAGTTCTTCCATCTCGGTAGGTGCCATGCGATAGGCTGGAATAGAAACTGGCTGAGCTCCAGGAACTAGTTCAATACAAAATTCGATCTCCCTATCAGGTGGTAATCCCGGTAAGTCTTCAGGAAATACATCTGAATACTCACTCACCACCAGAATCTATGGGTCTTGATCGTCTATCCTCTCCTCGCCATCAATGGCAAACAAGTTTCCATAACACTCGAGTTTCTTTCTTCTACCCAAGCACGCTTTCAGAATAGGACTAGGCTCCAACAGACTCATTCTAGCTTGATAGACAATGGGATGTCCATCACTAGGAAAAAGAGTCACCCGCTTCGTGTGACAGTCCACAATGACTCGATATTTCGACAACCAATCCATACCAAGTATCACGTCATACTGTCTCATCAGTAACACAATCAAATCAGCAAGCAACTTTCTATCACCAATCACAATCCGACAAGACTTACACACATTAGACACATCGGCTACTCCTCCCATAGGTGTACCCAACGTCAATATATAATCCAAATCAGAAAATTCCAACCCCAACAGTTGAGCAAACAACAAGTATATGAATGAATGGGATGCACCAGTATCAAACAAAACATGTGCCCAAGAGTGTGAAATAAGGATCATACCATCAACAACACCTCGGCCGGTACGATCCTGAGTGTCGTCAGCTCCAGTAAGAGTATAGGCTTGGCCAGTCACTTTTCTTTTCCCCTTGTTGCCTTTCCTCTGACCAGGATGACTGCTGCTGGATCCTGGACCACTACTGCCATAACCACGCTCACTCTGACTCCCTGAGACTTGAGGAGTTTGAAAGTTCTGAGTGTAACCCTGAGGGCGGTACTGATGCTGATAAGGCTGAGGGGAAGTAAAGGTCTGCGAAGCACCCTGTGACTGTTGTGGCCTTGCCTGAGTGTTCTGATAAGGAACAGAACCTGACTGGCTCCCCTGCAGTTGAGAAAGAGGAGATTTCTGCAGACGAGTAGGACACTCCTTCTTTCGGTGACCCTGCTGGCCACACAAAATATCTTCCATAAGGACTACCTCTGCCACTTCCTGAAGAACCACTGCTGTTTGAGCTCCCACTGTTTGGAGTACCCTGGACTGACCACTGTCCATGGTTCCTTCTGGTGGCTTTCCTGTCATATCCTCTCCGCTGGTTCCTCCTGGACTCAAATCCTGCTTCGATGGCCTCTGCCCGCTGGGCAGCCACTGTAATCTCAGGGAGAGTATGGAAAGTCTGAGTGCCAATCCTGTTGTAAATGTTCCGATTCAGACGACTCCTGAACTTGGCAACTCATGACTTCTCACTTGTACTTGGGTCAAGAGCAACACTTGCCAACTCAGTGAACTCAATCAGGTACTCATTCACTGTTCTGTTACCTTGGACTAGAGTCTCAAACCGGTTCATAATCTCGTCCTGTTGATCCTCATTGGCATACTGAGCCCTAAAAATCCGCTCAAAGTCTTCCCAAGTCAACCCCACAACATTTTGCATCCGCTCCACAGTCTCCCACCAGCGAAGGGCACTCCCTGTCAGACGGGTAACGGCAAAGATGGCCCAAAACTCCACCGGAGTACCAATGGACCGAAAATGCCTCTCTATCTCATGTAACCAAGAGATTGCCGCGAGAGGATACGGTCTACCGTCAAATTGCCCTGGCTGGAGGCGCGTAAACTACTGAAGGTAATCTGACTGATCCAGCTGAGGTGCTCTCGGAGCTGGAGGCTGATAGTCCGGATTGCTCATCTGGACAAACACCTGATGCATTGCATCGATCAGATGAGAGAGATCCGGACGTTGAGGAGGTTCGGCACCTGGCTGATGCCTCGGAACTCTTCTAGGAGGCATCCTTAAAAGTCTGAAACAATATGCCAAACTGTTAATTAGATAATGATGCATGCTTGTTATAAAATCAACTTCAATCTAGTTTAATAGCGATACATCCGAGTTGTTAAACTCAAAGCTCTGATACCATAATTTCTGTCACGACCCAAAACCCGGGCCAGTGGCAGAAGAAGAATTTCACAAAGATGGGAAATTCCTTGATTTATTTGAAAAATGTCAAAAAAAGTTTTAATTTTGTAAACAGTCCATTAAAATAAAATATTTGGAATTTCATCCCGTGAACCTCTCCCACAGTTCGTATACACCATTAAACATAGACCGAATAATAATTAGAAAACGAAAAATCAAATATAAGTCCAAGCATCATCATCATCCATAATAATAAGTTAAATCCCAAAATGGCATACATAAGTTCACAGACAAATTAGAAAATAGTAATCTTGGTTTAATGCTAATACAAAATCTCAAATAGTCCAAACGCCACAACAGTATACTTCTAGCATTACCAAGAAACGAACTACAGTCAAGATGGCCTCTTACTCCTCTTAATCACCAAGATCGTACTGAACACCACCTGAGGAGGAAGGTAGGGGGGGTGAGCATAAAATGCCTAGTAGGAAAAACAATTACCTCGATCGAAAATATTTTAGTGATGGAGAATTCCTGCATGGTTAGTTTAGTCCAAAACCTATATATATATAATCCAAACCGAAAATCCATACATATATATAAAGCAGTATATCAAAACCATTCAATCCATATGCACATGACACAATTCAACCCATACTCATGAGCTCTCATCCTCTCATCTGTGGAACTCAGAATGATGGCACTAAGTATGCCTAACAGCCTGCCTGACACCTAAGCCCATACCCGGAGGGGACACCCATGTGTCGCCTACCAAACCGGGAGAGGCAACCGAATTGCCTACGCCTGCCAAATAGGGAGGTAATCAGAAAAACAAACCCCGCGCGCCACACTGTAAACCCACAATGCTAACGTGGTGCTCATGTATGATCCTATGACACGTGCAATACAGAACTGAAGTGTAAAAACTACTGTACTCTGGTTTTTCAGTAAAATATGCATAATAGGATTTTACAGAAAAACGGGCAGCATAACGGCCCTATTTTGATATACCCAAAATAACCTGCACTCAGAAAATTTCCAGAGCAATACAGTATATACATCACACAATCAATTCCCATCACAGATATGTAAATTGTCTAAAAATCACATTTGTTCACATATGTTGCAGAAAATAAGTTTTATTCGAAAACGATATAAAATAGAGGTAATTGAGTCCCTACCTCGACCGAAACAGCGATACCACGCTATTGAGTCCTTGAGGTGTCGTTGACGATCGCCCGGAGGGTCGAGAACCAATTCCGAGCCCTCGATCGTCTTCTTGCCGAAAAACCAACTTCTCACCGGAGCTTCAATTCTACGAACGGACCTCTTCATTGAATTCCTAGCATCCAAAATAGCTAGGTTAGACACATAACTTGTCCAATTCGGGTCCGGGTCCACACCGAACCGGTGGCACGCAAAACGAGACGAAATCTCGACCATCCGATCGCGATTTTCGTACCGATCACCAAATAACATAATATATATATATTAAACTTCTCCATTTTCCGAGTACATTCCAAATATGAGGTCAAAAACACAATCCAATGGCCGGATCGAAAACTAAAATTCAAAAACTCAAAATATCCAAAAATGGCAACTTTTGATCCGGGCAAAATAGGGTTAAGATATATATACCTTGACGACCCTTGCGACGATACGAATCTAACGGGACCAGTTTGGAGTCGAATGGTGGCCGGAATCTTCGCCGGTGACGAAAAACTCCTCTGCGGCCACTTTCCTTCTCCGGCTCCGGTGGGCTTCTCCGGCAGCTTCTGGTGGTCGGCGTCGAGCTCGGCGCGGTGCTGGCGAGGTCCGCCGGTGATCCCTGCAGCTGGGCGATGGCTGGAGGCGTGGCAGCCCTCCTTCGGTTGTGGAAGGCCGAGAAACAGAGAGAGAGACGAGGGAGAGATCTGGGGGAGAGAGAGAGAAACAGAAACGTATATATATAAACTGTTTTTTTTTTTTTTTTAAACTTTAAGGTCAAAAGACCAAAATACCCCTTAGAAAACTGGGTTTTTACATTAACTATAACAAAGCCTCATTCAATAGTTTATATTAGAAAATGAAAAGGGTTTATTTTATGTTAACTTGACCCCGGCCTTAACTATATTAATATTGTCTCAATATGCTCATGAACTATAAAAGTTTCAACTTTAACTGAACCTGTAAAATTGTAATCATATCAAACAAACAGACGGAAAACGATGGGTGTCATAATTTTTGAGTGTTTATTGAAAACCCATATGAGTATTTGTTTTGACCGAAATAAGTAAAATGGCACGTGCCATTTCATTTGTTTACCTAGTATAGAATGATAATTTTAGTGGTTCACCGGGTAAAGTTAAAACTTTTGATAATTCGAGGTGTAGGGCCAACAAAAAAAGAAAAGAGAGAAAGCTGTACCTCCTATATTAGCATTAAACTTTTCAGAAAATCATAAATGAACATGATAAAATAGCCTATGTTTCTGTAATTGTAATTTCTCACAGTTTGTAGTTATATGCTATTGGACCAATTAAGAGTTCATATTTGATATTGTTCTTTTGATGCCACCCAATGTTAGGGTAGCTAACTCATTATAGCCTGGTTTTTAACCTTATAGGAACAACGTGCATGAGTACTAGCCAAAAATCAACCGACAGTCCGCGGTCCCTTGGTATTGCTCATCATTTTTAGTTTTCCTCTCTATTCATTCTAACCATTTAATTTGTTCAAGATATAATCACTATTTACCATTATATTATATTTTCCTTTAAAGAAAACTTACTGTTTACTAATTCAGTGGAGGTGGTTGCAATAGTGGTGTGTGTCTATATACACAGCTTTTAACGCTAATAATGAATAGCCTAAATACGTTTTGGCCGAGTACTATTTCCAATCATATACTTCTAAAAGAAAGAAGAAAAGAAATCTCTTCATCCTTCTTGTAATTTTCACCCATCAAAATTTACATACCTGAAGATCAAATCTTCTTCTCTGACATGATTTTTTCTTTTTCATTTTAAATAATCATTCCTTCGTGTGAATGCATACGTTATTCTACATTTAGATATATGGATATTTTGTCTTATCTGATTCTAGATCTATATGAATTATATTTATTTTTTCTTATTTTCACGTGAATTTTTAATTTTTTAAAGATTTGCGGCTTTTGTGGTCCGAATCTAAAAAATTTTATGCAGTTCACGATCGATTTCTGCAAAAACATCCATTACATATTAGTCAGAATAGAACCAACTCTGTTAGGGTAAGATGATTTTAAATAGCAAAGAAACATCCATCATAAGGATCCAGTTTCACCTGGTCCATGTTTAGTTTTGCGTTTCCTTTGTGATCATTGATCAAATACAATAGTTTTGTGGATTGTTCATTTCCTATTATTATTGTATTGAGTTAGTTATTGAAGTGAATTAGTCATTTGATAATTGAAATGTTTCAGTTTGATTCCCAAAAAAAAAAATGAAGTTTAAATTTGCCAAAATTAACATAATTAATACGTACTAAATTATTTGATTAAAAGATCATCAATGACGACAACAAAGACGATGATAATAACAAATTAAGAATAATTAATACATCAAGGCACGAGGAGGGGGATCTTACCGGCCTAATAAGTTTGAATTATCGTTATATTTTTTATGATATGCTAGAATAATTAATACATCAAGTCACGCGGGAGGGGTAGCTAGACTACTAGTAGAAGTAGCTTCTTCATTTTGTCTCTGTTTCTTTTTTTTTTTCCCTTTTTTTAAAATCAAAAGTAGAAATAGTTTTTGTCAACATAGATGATACCTTTTTTTTTCGTTTTTGCCTTCTTTACATGTAAAGTAATTTTTTCGGGAAAACGTTATAGATGGCAATGACCTCTAGTATTTCCTTTTCTTTTTTTTTTTTGTTTTGTTTGTTTTCAAATGCCCCTTATGTTATTATATGGGAAATAGCTTTTTTTTTTTTTTTTTGATTCTTTTTTAATTAGAAAAAGCCTTATTATTGGACTATCCTTCTCTAAGAGATTTTTTTTTTCTTCATTTTCTATCGTTCTCCTAATTCTAACATGAGAGCGTTAAATTTCAGAGGTAGTCAAATGAAGGGCTTCTATAATTAAAATCAAATTCAAAGAAGTTCTTCCATATCTCAAAAAATCATAGGAGGTAAAATGGAAAAAAAAGAAAAAAAGAATTATACAACGTAAGTTTATAACAGTGTTTCCAATAATTTATATTATATGAAATAGAGAGAGATTATATTTAACCTAAAAGTTAAACCGAAAAAAATTGTAAACCCTACTTCTTCTTGATGTCCATCTCACCAACAGAAGTTTTGTCTTTGTTGTTATTTTTATGTTTCAATAAGCCAATCCATATATGTATTTATGAAAATAGATGTTACCATAAGCCAATACAGTGGCGGAGCCACATTAATACAGGGTGAAAAGGGAAAAAAAAAAATCCTTATACAATCTATGTACACATATTTATATAAGGATGATGCTAGATAATGTATCAAAATTGTTACCAAATTTTTAATACTAACACATATAGCATATGAGTTGACATTATTTATTTGGTGTATTAGAACTTACCACAAATAAATTAATCCTATTCACCAATTGGATGATGTTAATTCACATGCCACATATGTTAGTATTAAAAATTTGGTATAAATTTTGGTACACCTAGCATTATTCTTTATCTAAATATCAACTTATATAGAAACTTCCCGATTAAATTTTAAATTTTAGATTAACCCAAATACCTTATTTAATATTTTCTAATTCTTACATATCATATATCTATTACAAATGTCATGACCCAAATCCCGGGCCAGTAGCAGAATAGGAATTTTACAAGTGAAAATTCATAATTTGGTTTAGAAAATTTTAGAAACTTTAAATTTTCAGAAAAATAACAACTAGTTTAAAAATTACAGCTTCTATAAAAGTTTATAAAAATAATCCAAATTATAAACTCCCACAATTTGTGATTACCATTAGACATAGACTGTTGATAATAGTAATAAAACATACATGTGCATCACCATCATCATCACAAGTAGGCATAATAGATAATATAGGTCAAATTCAAAGTATGAGCCTTAAATATTGTTACAAATCCATAATGCGTTATTAAGTAATTACCAACTACTAAACTAGTATAAATTTTTCTCTCCTGGTCACTCCACTCCGGAGTTGCCCAAGTCACACTGCACACCACCTGAGAGGGAAAAAATTAAGCAGTGAGTATTCACATGCTCAGTAGGAATTCAATTAATTTTTTAGTATGAATGTAACTTTTCAAACTTGCATGGTTAGTACTTTTCTAAAATCTATTTATAAAACAAGTTTACAAATAATCAAGATCAAGAGTAATCATGTATTCAAAACAAAACCAAAGTCACCATATTGTACATATCATAAATCAACTAAGTATAAGTATGAGCTCTCATCCTCTCATCACGGACCTATAATACCTCTTTAACAGAGGTACCCAACATCTTGACACTACCCGGAGGTGTGTCAGCAAATCCTGCGCAGGGACTAGGTCTCTCACCTAGCGTTGCAGTAACTCATCAGCAATCTAAATATCATGATACTAAAATAGAACTCGAGTGTGTGATTATATGGTAGGTACAACATATCATAGAGTGTGTAATAACCATGCATCAAATATATCAATGACATCATGCTTTAAAACTCATTTAGTATTATTATGAAATTTACAGAAAATCGGACAACATAACGGCTGTATTTTTCAAAAACTAAAATTTTAAACCTGCATAAAAACCATAAAAACTAATCCCAGAATAATCCAATATATCTCAATAGTTCCCAAATTCACCAAATATCCAATCAAACTATTGAAATTCATAAAAATCGACGATTTTAAGAAATAGGTCATAATGCACATTTAAAACAAAATAGGTATAAAAACTTGGTAATTGAACCCCTACCTCGCCTTGATAGCTAAGCTAAGCTATCGGCGCCCGTAGATTCTCCTGTTGGTCACTCGGTCACTTGGGGGGTCGTTTCAGGATCTCGTGATCTCGCTTTGAAGGGTGACTTTCCAAACGAAGCCTCAAATTGAGAAACGGAGGTTACCATTGAATTTAGAGCCACTTTGAAACCTATTGATGTTTTATATCAAAACTCATCTCTTGATCTTACTTAGTCCAATTCCGAAGTCTAATTTCAGTTTCGAAGCCTCTAGCTTAAATTTGAGTTTAATTAGAAACTAATTAAAAAAGTTACAAAAATACTATTTTCTAAAAATATTTAGATAAACGCCACATTTTGAGATCAGATTTTCTCTCAATCTACCTATCCATTTTCCATAAATCCACCACTTTTCATCTTCTTTTAAACCATATTTTCATCCCACAAAGTTTCAAGAACAATGAATGAATATAACAAAAATAATTTCACAAATGCCATTTTTTGTCACGAAAATGACATAAAAAGTTTTAAATGCTCACCGAAGCTCCTTGGCCGGAAATTGGTGACGGTGAAGGGTTAGGCCTTGCTCGAAGGAGGTTGGGCTTCAAGTTGGTGGTAGTGGGTGGTGGCTAAGGGTAGCGAATGATGGAAATCACCGTGTTTTGGCCGCAGTTGGGGCGCGATTTCGCGGCCTCCTTTTTCACGCGTGGCTGTGCAATGGTGGCCGGCGATAGGCGGTGTTAGCTCACCGGTCAGCTGGGAAGAGGTTCTAGCCAGAGTCACGGCCTGAGTCGGCACCAGTGGCCAAAATCTGGGCTATGCAAGGGAGGGGCGCTAGAAAAAAGAAGAAGAAGAATAAGAGAGAGGGAGAGAGAGAGATTAGGGGAAATTTTAGGGATTTGGGAGATTTGGGGGGTTTTGTGACATGTGTCACTTAATGGATTGAGCAAAATGACTCTTTAAAATCTTATTATGGCCCAAGTTTTAAATTTTCTCTTCAATTTAGTCCTTAAAAAATTCGAAATTGACCGAACTTTAAGAAATTCTCCCACTTTGATCCTTATCTGAAATTATTTCAATTTCAACCCCTTTTATTTATTTTAAATTCCCAATTTTATGAAAAGACCAAACTACCCTTAGTAAAAATCAAGGGTTTTACAATAAATTTATTAATATTTCTCTTTTTCACTTTTAATCTCTCTAAATTTTCATCTCCCCTATATCTTCTATCACAAACTTGATTACTTCTAAAAATTTATTAGTACAACTAGCAATTGTTGTATTATATTGGGTCATTTATAAAATTGAAAAACATAAGTTTGTATTGAATATTGTGAACTTTGGATCTGTGCAATTGTGTGTGTGTATATATATATTGGTAGATTTCCTAAATGTTATTATATTTTTCTTGAATTTTGTCATTTATATATTTGGTTATGGTGTTTTATTTGAAACAAATATAGTATAAAATGTAATGGGTAACATGTTTGCTTTATTATATCATTTCTTTTCTTCACTTGGTGTGTAAATTTATATAATAAGTGGTTAATTTATTTCAAATTCGGTAAATATTTTAATAAAAAATTATAATCAATATTCTGCATAACAAAAAATTATGATAATATAACATCAAATAATGTGTACATTAATTTTGCATATCATATTATAAATGCAAGGTTATGAAAAGCTAAGTTAGATTATGATCTTGATATTTGATATTAAATTTGGAAAGTATGTAAGCAAACAAATCTTTATTAAACTATTATTTAAGCTAACTTAAAATTTTGATTTTTATTCATGCCCAATTTCTGACTTCGCCACTGGGTTTTTCTTCTGGCTAAATCCATATCTATGGAGTTTTCTTTGTATTGTTCTTTTCTGAATAAGAATCTATTAAATTGAGTCATCACGTATATATTAGGCGCGCGCAGGTTTTTTTTTCCCTGTGTAAGATACATATAGCTTGATCATTGTTATTGAATTGCATGAAATTATTTTACATATATCTTGATCATTGTTATTGAATTGCATGAAATTATTTTATATACTTAAAATAAAAATTAACTCAAAATGTACATAAGTTAGGAATAATTAAGTCACGTTTTTTGCCACGACCGGCCCAACCGGTACTGTAATAAGTTTGAAAATTAGGTTAGCTAAAAGATAATAATGCGTATACCAACCAATATTGAAGAAAGCAAAAGAGGATTGATGTAATCTTGGTGAATCAAAAGGCACCCAATTTGAGTTCAAATGAGCAAAGATTAGGGTTTTATATGATTTGACTTTTTCCAAATGCAATTTTTGCTTTTTACGTCAATGGGCCCCACGCTGACCTCTCATTCACCCCCTCTTCCCATTCCATTTCTCCCTCAAATTTAGATCTGTCTCTCTCACTATAAACATATTTAGAGGCGACAGACGCGCCTTAGGCCCACAGCCACCAATTCATTGTTTGTATTTTGATTTTTATTTATTAGATTAAGATAATAAAATTCTTTGTAACTTTTTTTAAAAAAAAAAAAGAGTGGGCTTAACTAATGACCACCACTTACTACAAATTTAAAGAAAAATAACACACACTCTATCAAGGTTTGAACTCTTGACCCTTCAGATTCACACACACATCCTTCAAGCCTTGGACTAAAATTCTTTGTAACTTGTGGAATTGTTCTCTCAAAGTCTTTTTTCTTTAAATATAAAATAAAAATATAAATATAAATATAAATATAAAAGCTTTTGCTTTGCTTTATTTTTTTTCTTTTTTCTTTGGCATGATTTTTGATCATATTCACGTGGCTTATTATTTATACTAAACTCGTGATAAACCTTTTGCGCGAAAGAAAAAAAAAGGTTCTTTATTTATTTTTAATGCTAGTAATTCAAGTTTAAATAATTTTAAATATTGTTGACCAACTACTTTTCACATCTATGTACATGACATTGGGTATTTGAAACATAATGAATACCAACAAATTTATGTATGCCAAATCTTCAAATATACTCCATAAATGCTGATGAGTACGAATATAGGCTTAATTCTGACAAACTTTAATTTCCTATTAGTGTTACTGAAGAATAAATAAAGATTTTGCTTTGAGGTCGTCATTGATTGTGGACATAATAAACTAGCGAACGTAATTTTCTATATAATATAAAATTTAATGAAATTTGAAGTTTTAATATACAATTCAGTGATATAACTTTTATTATAATTTGTTGCAACTAATAATTTAATAACACCAAAATTAAGAAAAAGAATTGAAATTGATGAAGAATTCATCAATCAATAATAATTTACAAGAAAATCCGGATTTATAAATAATATAACATCAATTAGAGTTAGAAATATTTCAACTTCACTTAATTAATTAGGGAGTGCCGGAGTGATAGTAGCTAGCCTTTAGTGTTGTAATAACCCGGGATAATATTAAAACAATAGATCATTTGACTCTTTTCGTTTTATTTAGCTGCCGAACTTGATCGTTTAGCCACAAATAGAAACTGGAATTAATCAAAAATGTAAAGTAAACAAAAGAAACAAGCAAACTAGTTAACTTTTAATTTATACTTGAAGAAACAATTAACAGGAAATTAATACAATCAAGAAACAACCAACTTTCTCCCACTCCNCATGATTTATTGGAAAATGCAAAACCCCCCCCTGAAAAAAAAAAATAAAAAAAAATACACCTATAAAATGAACTAAATGAAATAACAGTTGAAAACTGACTAAACAAAAATGTTGTAACAAAAATAAACATGAGGCAACATTATTAGATAAAACCTATATAGCTAGTTTGGTGTTTCAGGTTATCTAAAAGGGACAAGACATATAATATATTAATAATATATATTGTATGTACATTGGTCAAGAATTCTCTCCCTAACCTAATCAGACGAGTCAGTATACTTTTCTAAATGTTCTAAAGTCTTCTCTTGTCTACCTAACTTTCTATCTCATAATGTCCCTTCTCATCATTTCTCAAAACATGAAATTGTTACTCCGGTTCTCATTGGCCGGATTCGAAGAAGGCCTCACCGCCACTGCCGCCGCCGCCGCCGCCGCTACTTGTGAATCCGAAACACCTGTGTTGACACCCATCAGAAACCCCTCCGTACTCACCCCTTGCAAATTGCCCATCCCCGGCCTGCCGGAGCTCAGTCTCTGAACAAAGCTATCGCCACCGCCAACGCCACCGCCGCCAGTGCTAAGCGAAAAGCCATACTGCTGATTCTGCTGCTGATGGTAAAGATTATGAGGCTGCTGCTGCTGCTGTTGATAATGATAACCCGCCAAAGCCGGCACCATGCCTGCACTAGGGTTTGCAAAGCTTTGGCGGGTTCCGAGCCCGAAAGAGAAGCCCGGCCCGGTCCCAGAGGCGGCGAAGGGGGCGCTAGGGCCTCCGGTGAATTGCTGAACCATGGCTCGGAAGTTCGTGGTGTCGGTGTTGAGAAGCGTCGTTGGGGTTCGCCGTGAAGCCCTAGAGCGACGTCTTATCGGCTTCGAAACTCGGCCACCCTCCGGGCTCAGGCGGTTGCTCCCCGCGGTCGCCGCCGTGGGGCTGGAGCTACCGGAGCCAAGTGGGGTTGCAGCGGCGGCGGTAGTGACGACCGTGGCGTCGGAGACTCGATCGGCGAATAGGGTAGGGTGAGTGGTGGTGGTTGCTCCTTGATGACTACCGCCGGAGAAGTTTTGGTTGTAGAATTGCATCCATTCAGTTGGGTTAGACATGGTTTCGCTCATGGCCACTTCTATATATATATGTGTATATTATGTATATATATATATAGTAGACTGAGAGGGTTATCTCTGAAAATTTCCTCTCTTTTGTAAGAGGGAAGGGGAAATTGAGCTTGGAGAGTTGTTGTATTTATGGAGGTTTGCTGGGTCAAACCAAAGACTTTTGGAGTCGATCCTGACCCTTAATTTGCTTAAAAATGAAGATTCCAAACATGTCACATGCGTGACACGTGAGGACCTGGCCGAAATACACATTGACCTTTTTTCTTGAAAGATAAAAATAAAAATTAGCTAGGGAGGCTTGAAATTTCGAACTTGAGAATTCTGCAATAGAGCATAAAATTTTTTTCAAGTGTAATCATCACATTCTTATCAAACTTCGTCAAAATTTACATACTGATATAATTCTCATCTTATTTTAGTATAAATTAACGTTTAAATGTATGCAAAGAAGTCCTAATAATAATGCTAATATTATGGATCAGTTTTTTTTACACCAAATATGCAAACACTTTTTTTTTTCTTTTTTTAATATAGAGTCGTACATAAGAATACTTTACTAATATATATATATATATGGATTATTATTACATAAGAGCAATAAATTAACAAAGGACTGTGATAAGTCCAGTGGAAGCCTTTTGAAGAAAATAACATAAATTATGTAAGAGAGGAACCACTGTATTATTGGAACAACTGCGAACAAAGTGACAATAAACACTCCTTACACGTTTACCAGAAAAAAGAAAAAAAAAATCCCTTACATAAGTGGATTAAAGAACGTATATTTTATGCACAAGCTAAGTACGTAGTAACTTATCCTTCATATTTATATAATCAATCTACATGTAATTTAATTAAAAATTTGGCGCTAATATTTGAGAGTAAAATTAAGGAGACAAAAAAATTTATATAAATAATGTGTGTGTAAATTTTTGATGTCCTAATATAACTCATCATTAAACTTCTATTTTAAAATAGGAACAAGAAGAGTTTCTGGAAGTCTTTTTAATGGGCACATTGGGGAATTTAAGAGGGGATCGCGTGGTTCCAGGAAGAAACTCCTATTAGCTTCTCTCATCCTCATCAGCTCTATCATGACAACGTCATCGTCAAAGTGGCCACGTCAGCAGGGCAGGGGTGGGGCCGTGGGGGACTGGTGTGGTGGTGGTGGTGGTGGGTTGGTGACTTGCGTTGCGTGACTCGGAATCTTCTCTGCCTTCTTGGGACGGTTTTTGGGCCACAGGAAACAACCTCGCACCTTCCTTAACTGCTAGATCCACCTCGGCCCACCCAAGCCCCTTTCACGCTTTTAGTCACCCTTTTCTTTTACTTTTTAATTTTAAACACAATATATATTTATATATCTCTACTATAAACTTTTATGATTATTTAATTTGGGTGTTCATTTTCTACACAGTTGGTAATCTATATAAACTTTTTTTCTGATTTTTTTTTTTTACATTTATATATAGTTATTTACCAGTTAGTGATTGATTTACTAATTAGTATAAGAGACATAAATGTATTATAATGTAAACAAACCCTATATTGTATAACTTTCAAAATTAAAGTATAATCTCATCTTTAGAGCTATGTACTACAGTACTAGTCAAAGTTATTCTCTCTCATTTGTTTTTTTTTCCCCTTCTCCAAAATCTTGTCTTTTTAATTTTTATTATGAAATTTATATATAAATTAGTCTAATTAAGATTTCAACTTTTCATCTTTCACACACTTCTAAAATCGTAGACCAATTGAGTTAGCTTCAATTTGCACTCAAAAACCTTATATATGAGCAAAAACTTATTAAATATTTGTCAAGTATTCATTGTTAGGGGATCCGTAAATCTTGTTCCGTGGAAATATGTTAAATTGTACTTTGTTATTTATTAGCTCAAAAGTTAATTTATGGTTCAAATTAATAAAGAGGTGAAAATTAAGCATAGAAAATTAACATACCCGTTGATACTACGTACCTCATTAATCGAGAAAAGGATGACTGAGAATTGAGATTAATATGTAAACAATATATTACAACTTATTAGTTACTATAGTCTAGCAATTGTACTATATTTTTTGAAGTTAGGAAAGTTTGGCAAGGGCAATCATGTGGTACATGCATATGCATTAAAAATAGAGTAAATATCACTTAGAGTCTCCTTCCTTTCACGAAAGTGTCACTTAGATTCTTATTTTTTTTTTCCTAGCACTTAAATCCTCATACTCTATATTTTATATCAGTCAAGTCCCCAATAGCAGGTGCCATTTCTTTTTGCTGTTAAAACAAAATGTGCAAAGCACATGACAAAAACTAGAGGGATATCAGTTGGAAATCTAAAAAGTGGGGTTGTCTTTCTTAACCTCCCTTGAACAAATTGGGGCAAACTGGTTTTTCGCTTCTATGATTGAGCTTCACAAAAAAGTTCAATTTTGATGTGGAAAATCAAGAAACCAATACTTTGTGGGAATACCAAATGCATCTTCAAATTGAACTGAATAGAGAGATATTACTTTCTAGTAAGAAACTCATGTTTTCGCTCATGACAAGGGAAAAGAAAAAAGTTAATATAGCATTAGAACCAAGCATCTGAGATTGCTAAAGTTAAGAAAGCTAAATTGAACCATTTTAAACATTGCACATTTAAAAAAGGAAGCATAAAATGTATCTCCAAGCTTTTCTTTACTCTTGATCTGGAGGCCGAGTCCAGTCAGAAGTTTTCACCTTCAATATTATGCTCATTTCCTTCAGTTTTCTTTTCTTCCTCTTGTTTAAGCCTCTATTTTTTTCTTTTTTCTTTTTCTATCATTTTAGCATCTAAACTTCCGTATTACCATTCATATATTCAAATCTTTTTCTTTCTTATAAATATATATAGCAGCATAGGGTTCCAAATTTTCTCCAAAAGGGAAGAAAAAAAACTAAAAGTTAAAAGGAAAAGTTCTACAAAGAAGAAATATAGAGAAGATTTATGGGTATCATTATTCGTTAATTAGACTATTTTTTTATCTTCCAAAAAAAAAAAAAACATCGCCATGTTAATTTCTCATCTCTGATATCTTCTTCTTCCATTTTTTTTTTTTCATAATCATGACACTTTTGAGCTATAGAATATTGCTTGGTAAATAGAAAATTCTAGGAAAATAAAAGTTTTTCTGGTTCCACGGATATTAGCAGACAAAACATGGAAATTTTTTTATCAATTAATAAATAGTCGATTATGAAAGGTTTGATTTCACACTTCCTGAGGGTAAGTCGAAAAAAGAAAAAAAAAAATGAAAATAGAGCATAGAAAAGTATTGAACTTTCAAATTTGCTATGGGTTGATTTCTGGAGTTGAACCATTTCGTAAAGCTTCAATCTTTGTTGAGAAAAACCAGTAGCCCCTACTAATTGAAGGGAACAACGAATAAAAAGACCGTATAACTGATACCACTCAAGTTTTTGTCATATGCTTTGTACATGTTGTTTTAACCGCTGAAAGAAACGACATCTGCTACTGGGGACTTGATTGATACAAAATCTAAAGTACGAGGATTTAAGTACTAGGAAAATTAGAATGAGGGTGTAAGTGATACATTCGTGAAAGAATGGGACTCCAGATTATATTTACCATTATAGGATATAAATTATTATTTTTTATATATGATGTATTCATATAATATTCTTTCCTCGATAATCAAGGAAGAATTAGGCACCTTGCTGACTACTGACTAGTGGGGTTGAGAAGGAGAACTCCAACTACAAATAAACCTCCAAAGCCCGAATAGAAATTAAATTGACAAGTCAATTGTCTTGTTCTTCTCTTAACTTTAGCTAGCTTTTAAGTTTTATATTCTTTTTTTGTCTAAACACAGATAAAATTTTTGGGGGAAAAAGAAAAAAGATTTTTTTTAAAAAAAAAATACTTAATAACAGGAAACTATATAAAGGATACCTTTTCTTCTTACAAAAGTCTGGGTTTAGACGATGGACCTTCTTTTGAAAAGAATATTTTTCGATAAATTTTAGTTGGTAATTCTTTCTACAATTTAAGTCTTATATGTATACACATATATGGAAGGAAATATATGGAACTATTTTGTGTGTTACTGTGATGGTGGGCTTAATTATTAACTTGTTTCGCCGACTTAACTTTCAGACTTTTAAGTCTTTTGGTTATAATATTCTAAATTCCAGAAGACTAAGACCCCAGTTTCAAATGTTTGCTATAATTAAGATGGTTTATTGGTTTATATATACAATGCCTCACATCATGGGACAAAAATCTTTCAAACCAAAAGATATAAACTAGGGAATGGTCCCCTCAGAAAAATTTTAAAAAAAAAATTTGGTCAAACCATAATCATTCTTGATTATTTTCCATATCTTTTATACCTTAAACAGTTTAAAGGGTTAGGTCCACTACTATATATATATATATATACACACACACCATTTCCCGATCACATTGTTTTTATTTCAGAAAAAAAAAATGCGGTTATATACTTTAAAAATTCAGCATCTATTTGATTATGCGGACTACATAGGTCAATATTTAATTATAGAGGGATGATTCCCACTCCAGAAAAAAGTTATAAGGAGAATTCCGTAATATTTTTTTTTGAAGAAAAATAATTTTATTAATAAAAGGATAGTAAAATACTCATAAAGAGATTTTCAATTACAAAGCAGATAAATATAAAAAACTGATAAAAATCCTTAGAGGAAAATTACAAACTGGGATCTTGGCGAAATCGACCCATGAGGAGGGGATTTATACAGATCACTATTAGTGTGCACTTTGATAGAGCTTTACGCCTTATCGGTTGGCTCGTTGTGACCCTCTCTTTAGCATTTATTGTTGGCATCTCTTGCTTCTTATTAAAGAACCATAGGAGGGCAAATACTACTTTACATACAATCTAGATCTGAATAAGAAACTACCATAGATCTAGATCCAAGTGGAGCAAAATAATAAAAATATAAATAAATACTACAAACCACCACAAGTCTAGATCGAGGAGTATCAAAACCACTCTCAATCTAGAACTATGAAGAAAACTATCTCCCCATATAGGGGGATTATTTAACAATACTACTAAAAACATGAAAGAAAACTGTAAAAAAATCATACCGGAGATAGAGAAGACCCTCCCCCCCTGACAGGGGAGGCATATGTTAATGGAAGAGAGTAGAAAAATTCTGTTGGGAAAGAGAAAGCCCTATATTTCCCTAATACTTTTGTAAAACAAAACAAAAACTTAATATATAATAAAAAACCCTTTATAGTTGGTTGTAATTTTTGGCCTCATGACTATTTATGAATGTTGGATAAAAACTAACTCATGCTTTTTTATTCTCTATTATTACCTTTAATGGGGAGATTAACTGTGAGTGACCAGTCCCCAAAATTCACTATGAGGGATTGTATCCTTGCCCTACATATATATATATATATATATATGAAAACTAATACAATAAGTATTTTTTTTAGTTCCCTATCGATATTAGAGAATCTGATTTTGACCATTAGATTTCAATCTGACGGTTATAAATATAAATATTATTATTTAATTTACATGGAACTCGTTCCAATATAATTAATTATAACCGTTAGAATAAAATCTAAAGGTTAAAATTGATTAATTTCCCTATCAATAGAAAATAAAAATAAAAACTTCCTATTGTACACAAAAACTGAAGAGTAATATTTTACACGGTATGTACATACCAGACACTCCAAAGCTAAATTTATTGAAAATTTTGGGAAACCAGAAGAGACGTTTTTATGAACATATATATATATATATGGTTGCCAATCCAGTAAGTATTTTTTTTTACCTATGTGTAGGTATTTTTTTTTTAGCCGTTGGATTATCATCTAATGGTGATCCAAATGATCCAACGACTATAATCAAGTGCATGAAAAGACGTGCATCATTATTGCTATTTCTCCCTCTTACTTTTTAATATAAAAAAATGTGTAAAAAAAAATTTCATTGGCCAAATTGATACCTATGCATAGGTAAAAAAAAAATACCTACTAGATTAGTGCCCTATACATATATATATATATATATATATATATATATAAAGAACTTATCATTAATGATGATAATACATACAGTTACATAAAAATAGTCATTTTTTTTTTTTTTGCTCGGAGATAAAAATAATCATTATTACGACAAGGTTGCATACGCTCTTAGGTTAGAAAAGAACTTGTAATAGTGATATAGTACCAAAACCAAAAGCTAATTAATATTATAAATTATATATATCTTGTTTTATGTACGTTATCGTTCATATTTTCCCCCTAAAGAAGAACATAGAATAAAAAATTAAGAAACAGCAACCCATAGTCATAGTGATCCAAAAGGAGACGTAAACAGTCAAAGAAGAAGATATATATCTAGACAAGAATAAAAATCATAGTTAACAATATTAATATCGAAATAATTAATAGCATCATTGATATATACTTTCTCGAAGGCATAATAGCTCAACTAATAACCCACGTGTCTTTTGACTGATTCCACATTTCTACTCTAGCATACATTAATATAAACACGTATTCATATATATTTTTTTTTTCTACTAAGCGAACATACGTATCTATATATATATATTTAATGGGTTGTCAATCTGGTAGATATTTTTTTTATCTATTTATAAGTATTTTTTCTTAGTTATTGGATCATTGATCTAATAACGGCTATTATAATTTAAATAGTTAAAAATAATAATAATAAAAATAAATATTTATTATTTAATGCATTTTTCTTTCTTTTTTATTATGAAAAGACGTACAAACATTACCTATAAATAGCTTTAAAAAAAAAATACTTACTGGATGTGCTCATACTTAATATTTGTATATTTAATATGTTTTATATATGGTCAGTATATGTAGAACCTGACTCGCTTGCGCGCGGCAACTGTAAATGCATTTTATTATCTTTTGATAAATACGTACAATGCATTCATTATTTTTTTTGGAAATCCTAAATTGACTTGACCATAAAGATAAACCAATAATACTTGGGTCATGATCGACCAGGAAACACACATTAGATCGATTTCCTCGGTACAATAAGCCTATGCATGCATGCAACGATACGAACAATTCATAATTCAGACTTTAAAAAAAAAACGGAAAAAAGAAAACGGGATTCTCATACCTAAGTAATCAATTTTAGAAAATAAAACAAATAGTGAAATCACAATTTTTTTTTTTAAAAAAAAAAGAAAAAGCTATGCCAAGAAATAGTTGTCTTTTCTTTTTAGTCAATACGTTGGAATATTAAGACAAGCGAAGCGAGATAACTTAGTCATTCAGCTGTCTTCTATACTATATTCAGAAGCCTTTGATTTGATTTGATTATTATTATTATTATTATCGTTATTATTATTATTGTTGTTATTATTAGTTTGCATCATTGATTTGGTCACCCTCTTTTGTCCACATCACGTTGTTTTGTCTTTGAATTTTAACTTCAAATTAAACCTGCTTCCAATATACTTTTTTTAATACAAGATGGATTCATCAGTACACAGCTCTTAGCTAGCTAGGTTTTTCTATTCAACGAGCTTAGTTTATATACTTTATATGGGATGCATATGCCATATGGTACGTATACCTACATATTAATGAATGTCATAACATTTCAAATTTGTACCGTTGCACGTAACTTTAGTTATATGATATAGCTATCATGTAAATAACGGACACTTACTACAACTATATCCCTATCCTTCCCTTTTCCAAAAAAATAAAATAAAATAAAATAAAGGAAAATAAAAGATATATCATAATCCTACCGTAAGAATTCTCTTTATTGATTTACTGTTTTCTCACTCCTCATTCAAAACTAAAACTTATGTAGTGTACTAAGCCAGAATTCTTGAAGTACGTAGTTGATGATTTTTTTTTTTCAATTATGATTACTAATTTTTATATATTGAAAAATACAATCTATTAATAATGGGTGAGTTGACAAAAGAGTCTCTTTTGAAAAACATATTTTTGAAAATAAAAAAAAAATTATGTTTTTAATTTTTTTATGAAGTAGTCTTTTTTGAGAATGTTCGACCATGCTCAACTTATACTCAATTCCAACCAACTCTATACCCAATTATACGAAAAGACTATTTTACAAAAAATTTTAAAACACAGCGCTTTTATTAAAACTCACTTGTAAAAAATCCATTTTTCCTAATTTTTCTTAAATAACTTGATAGTGACTTAGTGTATTAGATGTTACCCTCCAAGTGAGTAGGATAAAATCAACGTCTGAAAAAAAAAAAAAAACGGAATCTTCATTTGTCAATTTTCTTCCTCTAAATAGAATATTTTTTCTTTTTTTTTCTTTAAGGGATAATATCAAAAAAAAAAAAAATCACCACTTTTAGTGTTTTATAAAAAACCTACACCTTTTCATTTATATCAAATTAAATATTCAATTTGTATTTGATAGAATCGGGTGCACACTTTTAGTCAAAGTTGGAACTTTAGTTTGTTGAAAAAGACAATTTTACCATTTAAACTCATAAAATATATATTAAAAATTAGAAATATTGAAACCAATTATTATTGTCTTTCATTTTAAAAAAATATATATTTTAGGTGAAATTAATAACTATTAAAAATAAAACCTTTGTCATTCTTTTTCTTTTTGATATTTAATTGTTTTAGATAATTTAAAGGTGAAAATAATAATACTAAAATTAAAAATTTTGCCATTCTTTTCTTTTTGAAATTTAATTATTTTAAATAATTTAAACTCATTTTAGTTTCAATTATTATTATTTTCACTTAAAATATTTTTTTTTAAAAAAAGAAGAAAGAAAAAAATAAAAAATTTAACATTTGTTATTCTTTCTCTTTTTTTAAAAAAAAAAAAAAGAAGAAGAAGAAGAAAGAAATCAGTTGTTTTGAATAATGTAAACTCTTGAAAAAGAAAAGAAGAACAAAACGATTATTTTTTTCAAACTTTGGTCATTCTTTTTTTAAAATTATTTTGAATAGTTGAAACTCTTTTTATTTTTAAAAATTATTATTTTCACTTAAAATATTTTTTATTAGAAAAATAAAAACAAAAGTAATTATTTTCAATATTTATTAGTTTTAATATATATTTTATGAGTTTAAAAGGTAAAATTGTCTTTTTTAATAAACTAAAGTTCCAATTTTGACTAAATATATGAGACCAGTCTTATTTGATAAGAAAATACAACTTAAAATTTTTATTTGATGTAAACGAAAAGATGCAGGTTTTTTTTATAAGCACTTAAAAATATGGGTTTTTCTTGATATTATCATTTTCTTTTAAACAAAAATACACACGAGACAGGTGCATGAATAGATTGGATGATAGAGGCACCCGGAGTCAAAACAATGAACTTGGGCTACGTCTCCAGTATATTGCCAGGAAATAGACTTGACTATGAGTAATTTGGGCCAAAATGATATTTTAACAGTATTTTTCAAAATGACTTTTTCCATAATACATATTAGTGACCAATGTTAGGGAAATAACCACCCAAGTAGGTACGCAAAATTATGAAAGTGATAAATAAAGCGAAATAAGAAGACACACAATTTACATGATTTACCAATTTGATTATATCTATGGGGCTACTACAAATCTTTCACTGTAGGGAGAAAATTTACATTGTGTTTATGACACTCACAACTCACAAGCCTGACCCCAATTGCACTAAAGGTGTTTTTTCCTCACAAAAAAAATTCTCTCAAAGGCTTTTTCTTAAGCTTTTACTGAAAGCTCTCTTTTTTTCACTCTCAGCTTTGAGATTTTTCTCTCTTTATGTTGGGATGCCAAATGGAGTTGTGAATGGGTCTATTTATAGGCTAAAATATTTCCCCTTCACATGGTTAGTAGCCCATAATGCCTGCTTATTGTCAACAAAAATGAGCTTGGATGGTAGGAGTAAAAAACACATGTTATATTTCATTGTCAAAAAATGTGGCTGGTCACTATTTTTGACTGCCTACATTCTTTCACAATTTGACTGCCCACATTCTTTGACAATCTCCCATTTGAAGACTTGATTTCAATCAGTCTTCACAAATCATGATCAATGCAGTAGTCCATCTCCCCTCTTCATGTTTGCAGGCCAGCTGAAGCTGAACACAACTTCAGTTTATCAATGGTCACTATCTTCGTTAATATATCTGCAGGATTTTTGCTTCCCAGAATCTTGTCAAGTACTAAGACTCCATCTTCCAAAGCTGATATGATGAAGTGATACCGTACTTGTATATGCTTTATTCTGGCATGAAAAACAGGATTCCTTGTCAAGTGAATTGCACTCTGGCTGTCATAATACAACACACTCTTCTCTTGCTTATGACCCAGTTCCTCCAAGAAAGACTTTAACTATATCATCTCTTTACAAGCTTCTGTTACGGCAACGTACTCTGACTCAGTAGTTGAAAGTGCAACAATCTTTTGCAACTTAGAAACCCAACTAACTGTTGTACCTCCAAGAGTGTAAACATATCCAGTAGTACTCTTTTTGCCGTCTAAATCACTAGCCATATCAGCATCCACATAGCCTTGTAAGCCCAAATCCGCCCTTCTAAAACATAGGCCTTTGTCTGCAGTACCTCTCAAATATCTGAGAATCTACTTTACTGCTTCCCAGTGCTGTTTACCTGGATTACTCATATACCGGCTCATAACTCTCACTACATGGGCTATATCCGATCTAGTACAAACCATGGCATATATAAGACTGCCAATAGCAGATGTATAAGGTACCTTCACCATGTAGGTCCGCTTCTCCTCCGTCGAGGGTGACTGCTCTTTGGTTAGTTTGAAGTGACTAACTAAAGGAGTATTCACAGGCTTTGCTCCGTTCATGTTAAATCTGTTAAGTACCTTCTTCATATATTCTTCTTGCGATATCTTCAACGTCCCGTTCATCCTGTCTCTAGAAATCCTCATCTCAAGGATTTGCTCTGTTACTCCTAAGTCCTTTATTGAGAATTCCTTTGACAATTCTTTTTTGAGCTTAACAATTTCCTTCATGTAAGCTCCAACAATTAATATATCATCTACACATAGAAGTAGAATGATGTAGGAATTGTCAAACCTCTTCACATAGCAGCAATGATCTGTCTGGCATCTCAAGTAACCCTTGTTACTCATAAATCCATCAAACTTCTTGTACCACTATCTTGGAGCGTGTTTAAGACCATACAAGCTCTTTTGGAATTTGCACACCATTTTCTCCTTTTCTTATACTTTGAAGCCTTGTGGCTGCTTCATATAAATTTCTTCCTCTAAGTCACCATAGAGAAACACTATTTTGACATCTAACTGCTCTAGATATAGGTCTTCCTTAGCCACCAACCTGAGTACTGTTCTGATTGTGGTCAGTTTGACCACTGGAGAGAAAATCTCAGTGTAGTCAATGATTTCTTTCTCCTGAAAACTTTTTACAACAAGTTTTGCCTTATACCGTTTATTACCGTCATACTCTTCTTTTATTCGGTAGACCCACTTGTTGTGCAGTACCTTCTTTCCTTCTGGTAGTTCAGCTAACTCCCGTGTTTTATTGGATGACAGTGAATCCATCTCATCTTTCATGGCTAACTCCTACTTGATTGACTCATCATCCCGCACAGCTTCTTCATAAGTCTCTGGCTCTCCTCTATCAGTCAATAGAATGTAATGCGGTGCAGGGAAATATCTTTATAGCAGTCGAGTGGTTCTGGAGGATCTCCTGAGTTCAATTATAGAAGTTTATGGATCCGTGCTCAGGAGCTACAACTTCTTGGTTTTCTTGGGCGTTATTCTTCACTTCATCTACTAGGATGTCGTTCAATGGCACTTCGTCTATCTTCTTGACTTCAGGACATGCACTATTGGCTCTGGTGCCTAATCTGTCCTTATATAATATATCCTCATTGAAGATAACATCTTTACTCCTGATGATCTTCTAACTTTGGTTATCCCAGAAACGATAACCAAACTCATCGTTGCCATAACTGACAAAATAGCACTTCTTCGATTTTGGATCAAGCTTACTTTGAATAGCAGAGTCGATATGAATATAGGATAAATAACCGAAAACTTTCAAGAAAGAAAGTTTTACCTTTTTGTCGCTCCAAACCTCTTCTGGAATTTTGAAATCAAGAGGTATTAAGGGTCCCCTGTTGATTAGAAATGCTGCAGTATTAACTACTTCAGCCCAGAACATTTTGGGCAATCCAGTATGTAACTTCATACTCTTGGCATGTTCATTTAGGGTCCTGTCATCCTCTCAGCTATACCATTCTGTTGTGGTTTTCCAGGTTTGGTTTTCGCTATCTTGATCCCATTGAGTGCACAATATCTCTTGAACTCATCATCTTCATATTCTCCTCCATTATCAGACCGTAAACACTTAACTTTCAAATTGGTCTCATTTTCCACCATGACTTTCCACTTCTTAGAGGTATCGTAGACATCATATTTATTTTTCAAAAAATAAACCCACACCTTTTTGCTCGAATCGTCAATAAAAGTGACATAATATCTTGAGCCTCCAAGGGATATCACAAGGGATGGTCCCCACACATCTGTATGGATCAACTCTAACTTTGCCGCACGCGGTTCTCTTGCGCCTTTTGAAAAACTCACCTTTTTATGTTCGCCAAATATTCAACTTTCATAGAGACTATGCTCAACTGACTTCAGCTCTGGTAGCTTTCCTTTTGACAGCATCACATTCATTCTCTTTTCCCTCATATGCCTAAGTCTACAGTGCCATAGACTTGAATTAACACCGGCATCTACAGCTGCTAGTGTATCTCTGCAACTGAAAGTCATATAAAGAGTCCCAGTTTTGTTTCCTCAAGCAACAGCCATTTTTCCTTTGCTGACCTTCCACGAGCCATTAGAAAAGGTCACGTTATATCTATCATCATCAAGCTGTCACACCGAGATAAGATTCCTCATCAAGTCTGGTCCATGCCTTACTTTCTGGATTTTCCACGCCGATCCGTTTGACATCTTCAAACGAATATCGCCCATACCAACAATTTCTAATGGTTCTCCATTAGCCAGATACACCTTACCAAAATTACCAGAAACATAATTCTCGATAATTTCTCGGTGTGCAGTGGTATGGAACGAGGCTCCTGAGTCTAAAACTCAAGAATCAATTGGACTATCAACAGACAATAGTAAAGCCTCTTATACCTCCTCAGTCATAGTATTGGCATTGTGTGAGTTGTCTTCCTTCATTGGTGCTCTACAGTTTTTCTTTAAGTGGCCAGTTCTGCCACAGTTTCAATACTCTAGTTTTCTTCCTGGTCTGGACTTATCTCTACCATTCCTTGATTTAGACCTGTTGCGACCTCGATTAGAATTCCTCTCATTATTTCTGCCCATGTTCTCGAAATTTAGGGCAGAACTCGAAGATGTTTCTTCACCGGAATCTACTCTTCGCATTTTCTCGGCGAGAACTCGATCCTTAACATCATTGAACTGTAACTTCCCTTTGCCAACAGAATTGCCAACCGCCGCACTCATAGATTCCCAACTATTTGGTAAAAAAAAACTGAAAGAATAAGAGCATAAATCTCATCATCAAAATTGATTTCAACATACGTCAGTTGTGATATGATCGTGTTGAACTCATTGATGTATGCTGCTATTGAAGCACATTTTCCCATCTTTAAATTAAACAACTTCTTCATCAAATGAACTTTGTTGTTTGCCAATGACTTCTCATACATATCTGAGAGGATGCTCATCATCTCCACTGTGATTTTCGCCTCTGCCACATTGTGAGTAACGTTCCTCGTTCATGTCAATCGGATTACGCCTAACACATGTCGATCAAGGACTTTCCACTCATCGTCCTCCATTTTCTCTGGTTTCACCCCTGACAGAGGCTGATGCAATTTCATACTATGCAGATAATCTCTAATCTGCAATCTCCAGAATGAGAAATCTGAACTGTCAAATTTGACGATTGATAACTCTATTTTTATAGAGTTAATTATGCCTTTTACACATTAAATATGTGTGTCCTAGAGTAATTTTAATTTAGATTTTGGGTAATTTAAGTTATTTTATTTAATTTTGGTTTAGATTTAGTTTTATTTAATTTTATGTTATTTTATTAGGTTTAGGTGTTTTTAATTAATTTAGTTTAAGTTTATTTAATTTGAATATGATTTCTTTTATTAGATTTAGGTTTAATTTAATTTGGTTTGAATCAGGCTTTAAAAAAAAAAAAAAAAAAAGGAAACAGCTCCTGAGACCGTGTCTTATCCCGTGTGGCACAGTTCCTGTACGCCCATTCTTTCGTCCATTCACAAGCCGCCACATCACTTCAGTTAAAGTTAAACTTTCTTTGTCCAATCAGCTCCTGGTTCTGTGCCGAGCTCATGCGTATTTGCCGCATGGGATAATTGCCCAAGTAGCAGAAATTGAAACATGAAACAATAGGAAAGAGAAAAGAAGAGGAAAAAGAGGAAAAACTACCACATATCTTCCACCAATCAGAATGGTGCCTTAGAGAACATGAATTCACTCCCATCAGCTAGAAAAGGGCTACAGAATAAGAGGAAAAAACACACCATGCTAGAGAGAGATAAACACAATAGTCCAGAGAGAGAGATAGATTAGTAGAGAGAGCAATTGGAGGCCAAATTGGAAGAGGAAGCTTGCAATTATTCTCAATTATTCCCCACTCTGCTCAAATCTCGTTTGTTTAATTTTAGTTTTTCATTATGTTGCAAATTTTTATTTTTAGTTTTGTCATTTTAGTTATGAACTAGATTTTGTCTCTAGGATTACAATGGGATCTCTATATGTAGTTTGAATTATGATGTTTCCTTTTTGATTTTACAATTTTAATTTACGAATTGCTTATTCTATCTTGTTCTTAATACTTTTGAGTACTTGATCACCACTTAAATTGATATTAGTAATCTGTATGAACTTGGAAAAGGAATTTCAGATTTAGAGCTAGATAGAATAACACATGATCATGCTTAGATAAGTTTGTGTAGGATAGGAATATACCTACATAACATGTGCAATTACTGAAAGACCTTACTCTTAATGAATCTTTTCTTAATCTTATTCACATAGGAATATAGCGAGTTAATTAGAGAAAATATTTCTACATGACTATCGGAAGAGGCTTATAGATATACTAGGGTTCTCGATTGGCAATTCAGGTTAGATAGTAATTCAAAGAGGATAACTAGTGATTCAGGCATACGTAAAGTGAAAATTATAGTCCTAGGTTTATTTTTTATTGGTGATTTGATAAATTACTTGCACTATTTAATTTTGTTTTACTTATTTTCTTATCTTATTTTAGTTTTATTTTTAATTTTAAAATTTTTAAATTGATTGTTTGGATAAATTGGTAACTAGTGTAAGTTAGTACTTAACGAATTATAGCAATTTCTCTGTGGGAACGATATCTTTATTCATCACTTTATTACTTGTTTGATACGTGCGTTTGCGTATAAAAATCTATAATATGTTTTTGGCGCTGTTGCCGGAGAAATTGTTTTATAATTTTTTTTTGTTAATATAATATCGATTAGTTGAGATTTAATTCAAACTTTTGTTTTATTTTATTTATTATTTTTTTCTTTTCTTTGATAATCTCAAGTACTCTTTAGCAGTACATGAGAAGTACGAGAAGTTGGGAGCCTTTGCCGATAGATCCTGGGATTGAAAGAATGCTTAGAGATATTCGAAGAGCAAAAAATCGACAAGCAAATCCTCCAGCACTAATGGGTGACCAGGATGAGACGAAGCCTCTATGTGATTATGATATTCCATTAATTGATGGCCTCAGTTCAAGCATTCGAAGACCTACCATTAATGCTAATAACTTTAAACTGAAGCTCGCTATTATTCAGATGATCCAAAGCTCAGTCTAGTTTGGAGGATTACCTAGTGATGATCCGAACCAGAACATTGTGAATTTTTCAGAAATTTGCGATACTTTCAAGCATAATGGAGCTTCTGATGATGCAATCAGGTTACGACTTTTCCCTTTCTCTCTGCGGGATTAAGCTAAGAGTTGGTTGAACTCCTTACTAGCTAGGTCAATCACTATATGTGATGATTTGGCATAGAAATTTCGGACAAAGTTTTTTCCACCAGCAAAGACATCCCAGCTGCGCAATGATATTACCTCCTTCATCCAATTCGACAATGAATCACTATATGAGGCTTGGGAGCGGTATAAAGATATGTTGAGAAGATACCCACATCACGGGATCCCGAAGTGGTTATAAGTTCAAACGTTCTATAATGGCCTAATGGGACACTTAAGAAGCATGTAACCTATTGGAGGAGATGGCAGCAGGTGGAGGTACCTTAATGGGGAAATCGAATGAAGAAGCATGTAACCTATTAGAGGAGATGGCAGCTAATAACTACCAATGGCCGTCAGAAAGAATGAATCCAAAGAGAGCAGCCAGCATAAATGAATAGGAGACTATGGCATCCTTAGCCACACAAGTTAATACTTAGCCACACAAGTTAATACTTTATCCAAGAAGATTGACTCGATGGGAATTCAGGCGATGCATAGGCCATATACAGTTTGTGAAAGTTGAGGTGACAATCATGTGATTGGCCAATGTTCCCTTACTATTGAATCAGCACAATATGTCAACAACTTCAATCGACAACAAAATAATCCCTATTCTAATTTCTACAACCCAGGATGGAAAAATCACCCTAATTTTTCTTGAAATAATACCAACAACCAAAGGTCCACTTCACTGGACGTTCTATGCCGCCACCTGGATTTGCACAACAAGCCCCTGTTGGAATAATATTCTATAAAGCAGTTTATTATTTTGATATTATAAACAATTTATTATCAGATTATTTGTTATCTATTTATTGTTAATAAATTCCATGTTATGAATTTTATTTCATTTATGTCCCATTGATATACATGTAATGTTTATGTTTATCTTATGCAAATATCTAAAAGATTCCGAGACATATAATGAGTAATAAAGAATTATTCGTATGATGAGTTCATATGTGGGAGACATTATATTCTTTATTTCATTATGTCTAAATTAAATTGTT
>JXTC01000672.1:78853-121374 GCA_002914845.1 Trema orientale
TAGAAGACCTTAATCCTAGTGATTAACGAACTTACTTTCATGTGTTTTATCTTTTTGAGTTACTAAAGGACTAGTTCCGATTTATGGTTCGAACTCCGGTATCTTGGAAGATAAGTGATATGAAATGTGTAGAACGTTTTCATGATGGACATGCATATGATGTCACTTTGAGTTTTTTCAAGTACTTGGATAATATAAACCAGGGCCTCGGTATTCACCATGTGAATTTGACTGTGTTGGTATAAGCAGATACAAACACCGTAGTCAATTATTATCCATTAGATAAAAAATGACAACTCAAAGGTAAATATGTACTAGAGGGGTAATACGGTAATTTCGCCCTGCTAGTACGGCATTGCATTGGGGGTATGTCTGCAAGAATAGTATATGCTAAATGGATCAAGCTAATTAATTGTTAATAAGCTTCACAGAAAATAAAAATGATATTTAGTCCAAGAGTTCAATATTAGGCCTATAGTGGTGTGCCCCAATATTAATAGACAAGGCCCAATCATAATTAAGAGTTAATTATGATAGTGGGTATATGGTCCATTGGAGCTTGGGCTTTATGGATCTATCTGGTCCCGTGTCTAGCTCAAATTAAAACCCAATAGTTATTTGATGATCAGTTGAGCCCAACAAGTCCAATAAGCCCATTAGGGTTTATTAATCTCTCTATATAGTTAAGAGAAAAGTTCTCTAACTATACAATTAAGAGTTACACGTGAAACACTACCTTGAGAAGCGAGTGTCACATGAAAACCAGAGAGAAAAAGAGCAGAAAAAAATCGGCCACTACTAGGGATTCACAGTCCTTGGTATTTCGGCCATCCCGGAGAAATCGGTTCGAGAAGATTGTCTTCTTGTTCGTCTGCAGATCCTTTTGTTGGGAATCAAGAAGATGACCCCCCACCAGATCAATCAAACGGTTTTCAAGAATAGACGGGAAGACGAGAAGGTTGTGGAGCGAATCCGGGTATTATTCTTGTCTAGATCAAGAGTTAATTTATGTTAGATCACGATCTAAAAGGTTTCGTAAATAGAAAAAATTTAAACGACCAATTCCGTTGCGTTTCTTAATTTTACAAAACTATGGTGTTCTTAAAAATGATTTTATGAAAATATTTTCCGGGAATTTATTCAGTAAACACCAGCAGCCCCACCACCACAGCAAGAGAAAAAACCATTACTCGAGGAGATATTTATGCAGTACATGGCCAAAAACGATGCAATTCTTCAAAACCAAGCTGCCACATTAAGATCCTTTGAGATGCAGTTGGGTCAATTAGCCAATGCTGTTAATAACTATCCTCAAGGAACACTGCCAGAGAATACTGAGGTGAATCTAAAGAGAGAAAAAAGGAGCAATGTAAAGTAATCATCTTGAGAAGTGATAAAGAAGTGCAAAGAGAAGTTGGAGAACCTGATGTGATCAAGGGTGAGAACATTGAAGAGAAACCACATGAGGAGAGCCTACTAGAAGCAACATCTAAGCTTGAGATGACTCCTTATAACCCACTGCCACCATTCCCACAGAGATTTCAGAAGAAGAATCTTGACCAGATATTTAAGAAGTTGCACATTAATATCCCGTTCGCAAAAGCTCTGGAGTAAATGCCCAGCTACGTTAAATTCATGAAGGATATTCTATCTAAAAAGAGAAGGTTGGGAGAATTTGAGACAGTAGCTCTTACAGAGGAATGCAGCGCTATCCTTATCAAGAAATTACCTCTAAAACTGAAAGATCCTTAGAGCTTTACTATTCCGTGCAGAATCGGTGAGCAATTTTCTGGACGAGCATTGTGTGATTTGGGAGCCAGTATAAACTTGATGCTACTGACCATATTTAAAAGATTTGGTTTAGGGGAGGCAAGACCAACCACTGTCACCCTGCAGCTAGCTGATAGATCTCTTACATACCCAAGGAGAATAGTCGAGGATATTTTGGTAAAGGTTGATAAGTTTATTTTTCCCGCAGACTTTATTGTGCTGCACATGAGGGAGGATCGAGATATTCCTTTAATTTTAGGTAGGCCATTCCTAGCCACTGGAAAAACACTCATTAACGTACAAAAATGAGAGCTGATTATGAGAGTACAGAATGAGGAGGTGACATTCAACGTGTTCAAGATAATAAAGTTTCCAAGTGACTTTGAAGACTGTTTTTGCATTGACATGGTTGATAGAGTGGTTGATGAAGCTTATGGGAATACCACTATTGGAGACTCGCTTGAAGAATCACTAATTAATTCATCTAATGTGGAGACACTAGAAGCCAAGGAGTATTTGAACTAGCTAAATGTTGTACCTCGATTTGATAAGACTAAGCAAAAGTTTGAAGTTTTAGAGTTACCAGCGGATAGTTAACCCCACACTAAGCCATCTATTGAAGAACCACCCTCTTTAGGACTAAAGCCATTGCTGAGTCATTTGCGCTAAACTTTCCTAGGCAAGTCCTCTATTCTTGCTGTTATAATTTCAGCCGATCTTGATGACACACAAGAGGAGAAATTGTTGAGAGTGTTGAAAGAAAATAAGAGAGCTTTAGGATGGTCGATGGCAGACATTCGAGATATTAGTCTGTCCTTTTGTATGCATAAAATTCTGCTAGAGGATAATCACAAGGCAACAGTGGAGCACTAATGGCGTTTAAATCCAATTATGAAAGAAGTAGTTAAAAATGAGATAATAAAGTGGTTAGATGCCGGGATTATTTACCCAATTTCTAATAGCTCATGGGTAAGCCCAGTACAATGTGTTCCGAAGAAAGATGGTATGACTGTGGAAGCTAACGAGAACAACGAGCTTATTCTAACAAGAACAATAACCGGGTGGAGAGTTTGTATGGACTACCGAAAATTAAATAAAGCAACTCAGAAGGATCATTATCCACTGCCCTTTATTGATCAGATGCTAGACAGATTAGCGGGACATGATTACTATTGTTTTTTGGATGGATACTTGGGGTATAATCAGATTGCCATAGCACCAGAAGATCAGGAGAAAACTACATTTACTTGCCTCTATAGAAATTTTTCATTTAGAAGAATGCCTTTCGGCCTATGTAATGCTCCAGCCACCTTTCAACGATATATGATGGCGATCTTTACTGATATGGTGGAGCAATATTTAGAGGTATTCATGGATGATTTCTTAGTTTTCGGTGATTCATTTGACATGTGTCTACATAATTTAGCTCTTGTACTGAAACGTTGTGAAGATACTAATTTGCTGCTAAACTGGGGAAAATGTCATTTCATGGTCCAAGAGGGTATTGTACTTGGGCATCAGGTTTTGAGTAAAGGAATTGAAGTTGACAAAGCAAATATAGAAACTATTGAGAAACTTCCTCCGCCTATAAATGTAAAAAGGGTTCGTAGTTTTCTTGGACATGCTGGATTTTATAGAAGATTCATCAAGGATTTTTTGAAGATTGCCAAACCACTATGTAACTTGCTGGAGAAAGATGAAGTATTTAATTTTGATGAAGCATGCCTTGAAGCCTTTACCACTTTGAAGAACAAGCTAGTGATAGCTCCTATTATTGTTTCGCCAGACTGGTCTATTCCTTTTGAGCTCATGTGTGATGCAAGCGATTATGCAATTGGGGTAGTTTTAGGGCAGCGCAAGGAGAATATGTTTCATGCTATTTATTACTCTAGTAAGACATTGAACGATGCTCAAATCAACTACATAACTACTAAGAAAGAGTTATTGGCTGTGGCATTTGCTTTTGACAAATTTAGATCCTATCTCATTGGGACTAAAGTAATTGTTTATACAGATCACTCTGCAATTAAGTACTTCATTGCCAAAAAAGACGCAAAGCCAAGGTTGATTAGGTGGATACTTCTATTACAAGAATTTGATCTTGAAGTGCAAGACCAAAAAGGAACAGAAAAAGCAAGTGGCAGACCACCTCTCAAGATTGGATAATGGAAAGAAAGAAGGAGATACTACTCTAATCAATGAGTCTTTTTCTGATGAGCAACTCTTTAGCATCGAGTATGATGTCCCGTGCTATGCAGATTATGTTAATTATCTTGTAAGTAAGTAGTTACCTCCAGATCTTACATTCCAGCAGAAGAAAAAGTTTCTACGTGATGTAAAATACTATTTCTGGGATGAACCATTCTTATTCAAGCAATGTGCCGACCAAATTATACGGAGATGTGTTCCAAAGGAAGAAATAGAAGACATACTCTATTATTGTCACTCTTCTGAGTACGGAGGTCATTTTGGAGGTGAAAGGACAGCAGCAAAAGTCCTCCAATCAGGATTCTATTGACCTACACTGTTTAAAGATGCCCATTATTTTGTTTTGAAGTGTGATCGGTGTCAAAGAGTGGGTAATATTTCTTGTCACCATGAAATGCCGCTGAATAACATTTTAGAAGTGGAGATCTTTGATGTCCGGGGTATAGATTTCATGGGACTATTCATTCTGTCCTTTGGTAATCTTTATATCCTAGTAGCAGTAGATTACATGTCAAAATGGGTAGAAGCCGTAGCATTACCAACCAACGACTCTAAGATGGTGTTGAATTTCTTGAAGAAGAATATCTTTATTCGTTTTGGTACACCGCGAGCGATCATCAGTGATGAAGGGATATATTTTTGTAATAAGAACTTTGAAGCCCTTCTTGCTAAATATGGTGTGACTCACAAGATTGCTACAGCTTATCATCCACAGATGAGTGGGCAAGCTGAGATTTCCAACCGTGAAAAAACAGTGTCTCCCAGTAGAAAGGATTGGTCTAAGAGGTTGGACGATGCGTTGTAGGCGTACAGAACTACATATAAGACACCGATTGGTATGTCCCCGTATCGATTGATCTTTGGGAAAGCATGTCATCTTCCGGTGGAGTTAGAACATCACGCGTACTGAGCAATTAAGAAGCTTAATTTTGTTATGCAAGCTACTGGTGCTAAACGTCTCTTGCAATTGAATGAGATGGATGAGTTTCGCCTCCAAGCTTATGAAAATGCAAAGTAATATAAGGAGAAGACGAAAAGGTGGCATGATAAGAATATACTAGATCGTCGATTTGAACCAGGTCAACGAGTGCTTCTCTTCAATTCACGGTTGAAATGAAATCCGGGGAAGCTCAAGTCCAGATAGTCGGGACCATTTCATGTCACCCAGGTGTTTCCATATGGAGCTATGGATGTTGAAGATGAAGGGTCCAAGCGAATTTTCAAGGTTATTGGACAATGGCTTAAGCATTATTGTGGAGGAGAGTTTGATCGGGAAAGGACCTCCATTACTTTGTTCAACCCGAACTGAAGCAACGGAAAGTTAAGCCAAAGACCATAAATCAAGCGCTTCTTGGGAGGTAACCCATGAACTTTTTCTTCCCCTTTTAATTTTGAATTTATTATGTTTCTTTTCTTTTCTTATGGTTTGTCTATTTTATTTTTGTGTGTTTCAGGTTTTTGCATAAGTTTAGGGGTCGACACTATGGATTTTATCACTCAACTAGAAGCCCCTATCATCGTGTGAAAATTTGAGGGAGTTTTCTTTTACCTTTTCTTTTATTTTTAATATTGGGAACAATGTTAATTTTAAGTTTCGGGGTAGAGAGTTAATTTTTTCAAAAATTAAAAAAAATTTTAAAAAAAAAGAGTCTAGTTTTGTTTTTTTTAGGTTTGTTTTTATGACCTAGTTTGATTGTCGAACGCCGATGATAAGAACTTGATTTAACTGAATAAGGTTCTTGGGAGAATGATGAACACTATTTTTATCTGTGTGCTTGATTCTGTATTAGTTTGGTTTTGCTTATGATTCCTTGATGATTTTGAGTACATGAATAGTTGCATTTAATTATTTTGCCTACTTAGAGAAAATTTATGTGGATTAAGTATATCTTTGAAATCTCATTAATAAACTTTAGAACCTGTTTGATTATCATTTGAGACAAAATCCTAAACTGCATTGCATTAGAGACATGATTTAGGCCATCTTTGGAACGATTGAGCCTTTCAAGCTTACCGTTGATACTTTAATCCTTAGTTTACCTCAACTGAGCCTAATTATTGACATTTTCTTTGACACCCATATTTTTAGCCTAGCTTTAAATAATTTTCAACATTTTACTTTACACTCAACAGCACGTGCAATCTTTGTTGATAATATTTTTTTAGTTATGTGACAATTTGGGAGGACCGGTGGTGTTGAAAAAAATCTTGTAAAGGCGTATGAAAGAAAAAAAAAAAAAAGAAGAAGAAAGTGCTATACCCATGTGAAAAAAAAAAGTGAAGAAAAAATGAAAAAATGTGTGGTGAAAATTATTAAAAAATAATAAGTTTGGGGGTATAGTATTTCAATGAAAAGGAACAAAAAAATGGAATGATAGAAGAAAGTGGAAAACAAGTTTAGGGGAGCTTTGTCAACAAGGTGTTGAGTTAAGTTGTATAAAGATCCAAAAATAAGTTATGTGCTTAGGGTGATTTGAGCCACAAAAAATGACTTTTATCCTACCTATTACTTTAGCCATACATTATAAGCTTAATAAAGTCCTAATGATCTTTGGTGTAGTATTAGCCTACATTAGTAGATAATGATATGAAAAATATGCTTATGGAGTTTATATACTTCTATCTTGAGATTTGTTATAACTTATTTGTTTGCATAAACTGATCTGAGTTATATATGATTAAATGTAATTATTTACACACACTCAAAGAATCTGTAGTGGAATCAGATTGGCATTTGAATTGAAATTCTAGACTTTACAGTGTTCAGAATTTTTCCTTGAGTTTTATAATATATAAAATCTTTGAGGTAAGTTTTGAGAGTCAAACTGAGTCATGGTCAAGTTATGGCTAGGTGTTTCGAATTTTGTTTAGGTTTTCTTTCTTTCTTTTGCTCGAGGACTAGCAAAAATTCAAGTTTGGGGGTGTGATAACTCTATTTTTGTAGAGTTAATTATGCTTTTTACTCATTAAAAAGTGTGTCCTAGTATAATTTTAATTTAGATTTTGAATAATTTAAGTTGTTTTATTTTATTTTGGTTTAGATTTAGTTTTATTTAATTTTATGTTATTTTATTAGGTTTAGGTGTTTTTGATTAATTTAGTTTAAGTTTATTTAATTTGAATAAGATTTCTTTTCTTAGATTTAGGTTTAATTTAATTTGGTTTGAATCAGGTTTAAAAAAATAAAAAAATAAAAAAAAGGAAACAAAGAAAATCTGGAGGATTTCTAGTCGTCAGATCGAGCTTTTAGATGGACCGGATTGGTGTGTGCTCGGCATGCGCAGGTGTAGCGAGTGTACAGCAGGGAGCAGCAGACAGTGGGTCCCACCATGTGTCAGCTGGCGCAGAGTCCTGAGACCGTGTCTTATCCTGTGCGGCACAATTCTCGTACCCCCATTCTTTTGCCCATTCACAAGCCGCCACATCACTTCAGTTAAAGTCAGACTTTCTTTGTCCAATCAGCTCCTGGTTCCGTGCCGAGCTCATGTGTATTGGCCGCACGGGATAATTGCCCAAGTAGCAGAAATTGAATAGGCACGTGAAACAATGGGAAAGAGAAAAGAAGAGTAAAAAAAGAGGAAACTGTCACATATCCTCCACCAATCAAAATGGTATCTTGGAGAACGTGAATTCACTCCATCAGCTATAAAAGGGCTCGGGATAAGAGAGAAAAATGCACCATTCTAGAGAGAGAAACACAATAGTCCAGAGAGAGATAGAATAGTAGAGAGAACAATTGGAGACCAAATTGGAAGAGGAAGCTTGCAATTATTCTCAATTATTCCCCACTCTGCTCAAATCTCGTTTGTTTAGTTTAGTTTTTCATTATGTTGCAAATTTTTATTTTTAGTTTTGTTATTTTAGTTATGAACTAGATTTTGTTTCTAGGATTATAGTGGGATCTCTATATGTAGTTTGAATTATGATGTTTCTTTTTTGATTTTACGATTTTAATTTACGAATTGCTTATTCTATCTTGTTCTTAATACTTTTGAGTGCTTGATCACTACTTAAATTGATATTGGTAATCTGTATGAACTTGGAAAAGGAATTTAAGATTTAGACCTAGATAGAATAACACATGATCATGCTTAGATGAGTTTGTATAGGATAGGAATATACCTACATAACATGTGTAATTATTGAAAGACCTTACTCTTAATGAATCTTTTCTTAATCTAATTCACATAGGAATATAGTGAGTTAATTAGAGGAGATATTTCTACATGACTATCAGAAGAGGTTTGTAGATACACTAAAGTTCTTGATTAGCAATTCAGGTTAGATAGTAATTCAAAGAGAGTAACTAGTGATTCAGGCATATATAGAGTGAAAATTGTAATCCTATGTTTATTTTTCATTGGTGATTTGATAAATTACTTACACTTTTTAATTTTTTCTTACTTATTTTCTTATCTTATTTTAGTTTTAATTTTAATTTTAGAATTTTTAAATTGATTGTTTGGATAAATTGATAACTAGTGTAGATTAGTACTTAACAAATTATAACAATTTCTCTGTGGGAACATCTTTATTCATCACTTTATTACTTATTCGATACGTGCGCTTGTGTATAAAAATCCATAACACTGATACTGGGTCCCGATCCGTCTTCTCCAACCATCGCTTCTTACTGTTGATTTTTCATATAAGTGAGCAGTACCGTATACGTGAATAGTGCCGTATGTATGAACAATACTCAACCTGGTGCTCTGGAACCAGTTGTAAGGGAAATAACCTCCCTAGTAGGCACACAAAATTACAAAAGCGATAAATAAAGCAAAATAAGAAGACACACAATTTACGTGGTTCACCAATTTGGCTACGTCTACAGGACTACTACAAATCTTTCACTATACGGAGAAAATTTACACTGTGTTTATAACACTCACAACTCACAACTCTGACCCCAATTACATAAAAGAATTTTTTTTTTCACAAAAAAATTCTCTCGAAAGCTTTTTCTTAAGTTTTTACTGAAAGCTTTTTTTTTTTTCACTCTCAATTTTGAGATTTTCTCTCTTTATGTTGGGATGCTAAATGGAGTTGTGAATAGGTCTATTTATAGGCTAAAACTTTTCCCCCTTCACATAGTTGGTAGCTTATAATGGCTGCCCATTGCCAACAAAAATGAGCTTGGATAGTAGGAGTAAAAAACACATTATATTTCCTTGTCAAAAAATATGGCTGGTCATTATTTTTGACTGCCCATATTCTTTGACAATTTGATTGCCCACATTCTTTGACAACCAATGGTGGCTATAAATATATGAGAAAATTACACTAAATAGCTATTTTTGTGCCTTATATTTTATAATTTCCGTTTTTTATATATTTCAAATATACTAGATATACATTTTCATGTGTAAAATATATGTAGTATATATTTATAATGTAAATTTTTACTTATAATTTATATTTACAAAGTAAACTTATACATATGGTATACATTTTGAAATATATACTGATTTTGAATTTTAAGTTATAATTTTTATTCATGAAATATTTATCACAATATATATTTAATGTATAAAATACTTATGGTTATACATTTATCTAAATATGGTATTGGTAAAATAATAAAAAATAGTATTTATGAAAATATACTTAAATAAACGGGTATTTGTGTACTTTTTTCTAAATATATCTGGTAATTACCTGTCACTAATATCATGACAGTCCTTAAAAAGTCATTATACCCTAAAAGACAACTACTCCATTTTCCTATATTACCACGTCTTCTGCAACCAATAAGACGGATGATCTACTTTCTGCATGCAGAATTTTGTGTTGTTAATATACCAAAACTAGATTTTATACATGAAGAACTTCAATCCAACCCTTTCCACACTGTTCTAAGCACTAACCACAAACTTAATTTTATGATTTCTGACCACTGAACCTTTTTTTTTTTTTTTTAATGAAAGTTGGGATCAATTTTGACATATATACTATTTTTATGGAAACTTGAAGGATCCATAATCAAATACTGTTAAACTGTTAGTGTTACCAATAAATTCCCAATTACAAAAGTGTACTGAATATATTCTCTTAAAGGAACAGACGAATTGGTATTTTGGCATTCTTTGTCACCTCCGGTTATGGGACTTGATAATAAAATTGATAATTTACATATATATTTGAATGGGGCACATCTCTCACTATAATATCCACGTGAACAGGGAAACAAGACAAAGTTTCAAGTAATGAGTTGAATAGAAATGGTGGACACATCTGAAGTGGCTTTTAAGGTTGGCAAGCTAAGCAGAAGAGATTGTAGTCATTTACTAAATGAGGATATATCAAAATAGCAACAACAATAATGGTGGGACTATTTTATAAGAAACAAATTAAAATTAATGCAATATCTTCCACTTCCTCTAGATCTTGCATTGCCAAATAAAATGGGTATTTGCCTTATCTCCATATACTTTGTGCATTTTGGTGGGTTAGGCTTTTTGGATAGTGGTCAGTGGGCGGAGCATTAAGATGCACTACAGTAGATGAATTAGGATTTTACTTTCTTTTATTTTTTTTTTCTTTTCCCTTGTTGATTTGCAATTGTATTTCTTTTTCTTAAATAACTAGTACATTGCAATTGTATACTTGGCTATTACAACTTAAGAATGGGTACTTGTCAAATTAATGCCCATTTAGTACCTCATTTTCTTGTATTCAAAACAGAATCTAGTTTCTTTATAAAGTAGTAAATTATTTCAATTATGATACTCTCAGACTATTTTATACTTCACTGCTTGTCCAGTGATGCATCACCATATCATATGTAACAATGTTAATACATTTTTACACGTCATACTTGCATCACAAATAATGATAAAAGTAATATTTTTGAAGCACAAACATATACATAAGGAAAAAAAATGATATAAAGTTATATTTTACAAGAAATTCTCAGCACAAGTTGCATTCTTTTTTTTTTTTTTTGGGGTAATAGCAAGTTGCATTCATTTTGTTTGTTTTTTTTTTTTTTTTCCTTTTTTCAACACAAGCACTTAGAAGAGAGTGTAATTATAACGTACTATTAGAAATAATTGGAAAGATTTTGGAATAGCATATACAAAAAAATCCACCATAAATCCATAATACGGTAAAGTTGATCTTAAAAGGTATCTTTTTATTATCATTACTTCAATTTTTGGGTGGGCTGCACTGAAGTACTGAACCCACTACTCAAAACTCGGAACCGCTCAGTGGCCATGGCTGCTGCTGCTGCTTCTTCTCTCTTGCCTCTATCTTCGCCAGCTGTCATGAATGTCAACCATCAGACAAGTCATTTGGGATCTTTTTTTCATTCTTCAACCACCTCCAATCTTCCAAATTTCAGTCCCAGAAGCTTTCATATCAGGTAACTTTCTTTTATTTATTAGTGTTTTCTTCACTCAGTTCGAGTACTAAGAGCTTTGGTTCACATTAAGACATAAGCCTTATGTGATACCCAGATGATAATTTTAGCTTTCTTCCACTGTTATTAATTTATTTATTTGTTTTTCTGAATTATCAGAGACTTTTGTAAAGGTTGTTACAACTTTTATTGCTTTTCAATCTTTTCATTTCTTTCTCATTCCTATTAGCAATTTTGCAACATCTCATCCTTATTGATATGTGGAACTTAGTATAAACTTGTTATTTCCTTTTGAATAATGGGGAAAATGAAGAAAAAAGAACAAAATGATTTTGAGTTTTGAAACATTAATTGTATGAGCAAGTGTGACATGGAATTCTTTTTGTCACAGGAAATAAAACCCAGAAAGCATTACGGCCTTAGGATTAAGTCTTCTTTTTAATTCACCCTTCAAATGTTTTTGCTTTCTAGAGCTTATTGAATGTGTGGTGGCACTTGTCAAATGCAGATGCCAATCGACTAGTACTGATGAAGTGAAAACAAAACGAAATTTACTAGACAATGCAAGCAACCTTCTTACCAATTTGCTAAGTGGGGGAAGTTTAGGGTCTATGCCTATAGCTGAAGGTGCTGTCACCGATTTGTTTGATCGACCTCTCTTCTTTTCGCTGTATGATTGGTTCTTAGAGGTATTCACCCTTAATTGAAGTGCTTATTTTATCTCCTACTTTCATTCTGCTATTAATTTCGTCTCCTCTGAAGGTACTATATGTCTAGAAGTGCATTCCTTCTAATTTTCCTGAGTCCTGATATTCATTATGCTCTTTAAACTTTTGTCTAATTTGGCAGCATGGTGCAGTGTATAAGCTTGCTTTTGGACCAAAAGCCTTTGTTGTAGTCTCAGATCCTATTGTTGCAAGACATATTCTTCGAGAAAATGCATTTTCGTTTGACAAGGTCCTAATTTACGATTTTCGGTTTGTCAGTTTTGCATATAATTTTTTTCTTCTCTTAATTTTTTGCCCATATTTTGTGCTTTAAGTAGGGAGTTCTTGCGGATATACTAGAACCCATAATGGGAAAAGGACTTATACCTGCTGACCTTGACACATGGAAGCTGAGGAGAAGAGGTGAGCAAGTAAAATGTGTAATAAAGGGCCGTGCACCTCGGCTTAAGGGGAAAAAGTGCAACTCTTTGCTTACTTTTGGACTATATTGGTTCATTGCCTGTTGGTCTTGGAGTTTTTGTTAGCCTTAAACATTTCTGCAAAATGGTGTAGTTAATCTGATTATTAGGACACTTGGGAGGAGAGGTGATGTTGTAATTCATTCTGGTGCTTTTGGACTTCAACTTCATTTGGATGTGCTCTTAGTAGTAGTTGTTGACAAGTTAAATTTGTGCACAAATGAGGAAGGTCCAACTATTGACCCATGAAAAACACATTCCAACTGCTTAGTCTAGTATGCTTATGGACTCGGAAGTATGTTGCAACATGTTCATGTAGAAGTATTGTAATGCAATGGCTAAACGGGACTTGGTAGAGAGGAATAGTATGGAAAGGATACAGATAGAAAGTTGGACAAGGGAAAAAGACTTTACCCTTGTATGTTTTCTTGGATAGTTAATGATAGAGTGAGTGCAAGATTTGTTTGTTCTTTAAATTTGGACTTGAAATGTGTAAGTTATTAGTTATAACATTTATTGCTTATGTTAAACAGGGAAAAAGAGATGTAATTTGTTGTTATAACTTGTTCAGGCTGCTTCTTCTAACTTGTTAGAAGTAATTTTGCAGTTATTGCTCCTGGGTTCCACGCATTGTACTTGGAAGCTATGGTCAGAATATTTTCTTCTTGTTCAGAAAGAACAATATTTAAATTTGAGAAGCTCCTGGAAAGAGAGAACTTGCAAGGGGAAAAGACAATTGAGCTGGATCTTGAAGCAGAGTTCTCAAGTTTGGCTCTTGATATTATTGGTCTTGGGGTCTTTAACTATGACTTTGGTTCCATCACGAAAGAATCACCGGTGATTAAGGTTTGATAAAATTAATATTCACGTTGTCATGATTCCAAGTTGGCTTTAAGCAAGTTTGCACATACCATCTTTTTTACTATATAAGCATTGCTTTATATGTTGTAGTACATGCATACAATAGAGAGTTAGAAGTTTCAACTCCATTCCCAAATGGTTGCTGCTTTTTATGTTGGTACAACACCTTCCATATTCAAGTTTTGGATGTGTGATAAATTTTTCAACACCAAAGGAGTCCCTCTAAAATTGTTTGAATTGGGAAAGGTCTTATCCCTTTATGTAGTAGACTCATGGAGAAGTCGAAAAGGATAATGAATTGCAGATATATTTGCTTTTGAAAAATTAACCACCTTAATAGTGTAAATTCGTGCATAAGATTCACTTTCATTTCTTTTCCAATTTGTAAAATTAATTTTCAGTTGCATCTAAGCCATATCTATTTTAGATTGTGATGGTTTTACAATTGTATTGCAGGCAGTGTATGGTACCCTTTTTGAGGCAGAGCACAGATCAACTTTTTATATTCCTTATTGGAAAATACCCTTCATGAGGTGGGTAGTCCCCAGGCAGCGCAAGTTCCAGAATGACCTCAAGGTCATCAATGACTGTCTTGATGGACTCATCAGAAATGCAAAAGAGACGAGGCAGGTTAGATCATACATAAGATGCACACTGGATCTAGGTGAAGATTACAAGTTACTTATAATATGCATTCACATAAGAAACGGAACGTAAGCATTTAGTAGCAAAACATTAGCCAGTGCTCGTCCAAACTACACAATCGCATGGAAAGGTGGTATAATAGTATAATATGGTTCCTAGTCTTGAGGCATATTATTTGAATGAGTAATCTATGCCTGCAAAAATTACATTTATTTGTAATTAAGCAATTTGTATCTTTAGGATGTAATTTCCATTTTAAAGTTACAAATTCATTAATCAACTTATGAATGAGGACAATCATTAAAGCCTGATCAATATTGACAGTATATAACGTGTCTATACCTCCTATGACCAGAACCATCCAATGAAGCATAAAATTCTTTGAAGCTTGGCAGGCAAGAGTTCCGTGAAAATCTGAATATTTCAACAGTTTCCAGGTCCATTAATTTTTGTTATCAACATGTTTTGCAACCGAAATCAGTTCCCTTTGTAAATCAGCATCAGTTTCTTATTTCTTGTACTATGGTGTCTCGTCATTGTGTGTCTGTGTGATGAACTTGTTTTAGCATATGCCGTAGTGAGCTAACCAATTTACCAACTTGCATGTGTGGAAACTTGATTATGTTGACATTCATTGACAGGAAACAGACGTTGAGAAACTGCAACAAAGGGACTACTCAAATCTGAAGGTTGGTAAATATTTTTAACGCACAGATAAAAAATAAACGTTTGCTTGTATTTGTGAAAATAGGAGCTTAATAAAAGTTTTATAATTACAGCCTTATAACTATGAAGTTTGCAGGATGCAAGTCTTCTGCGTTTCTTAGTTGATATGCGTGGAGCTGATGTTGATGACCATCAGGTAAACCAATTATAAACCTTAGTTTATGCTTCTCTAGGATTTCTAGCCAAAATGTAGGTTTGGTTACATATGTTGTTATTGGTTTCTCTATCAGATTACAGTGCTTCCTTTATCAATCTAGGCATAACTATTTTTTCAAATTCTATGGAGTTCATTTTTTTTCATTTATTAATTTTTTAATTTTTTCCCCGTGTACTTTATAATTCTTCCACCAATCCTTCTCTGGTGGGACCACTGTGCATGTGTTTGTAAGTTCCGTGTGGATTCCCTTAGATAGGTTGGACTTGTTTTGGCCATAACTCACTCTAGGATTTTTTAGGAGCATTTTTACTAGTCAAATTTCATAGTATAACCTGGATTTTTCTGACAGTTACGGGATGACCTGATGACTATGCTTATTGCTGGCCATGAAACAACAGCTGCTGTTCTTACGTGGGCTGTTTTCCTACTTGCTCAAGTACGACTCTCAATTACTAGCATAATACTAATAAAATCTTAAGAACCTCATGGTAAATTAAATTTATGCAGAATAATCAGTGGCCTTTTGCTAATAGCTGTTTTCCCTCAAAATGCATAAACATACTGATGCAAATACTTTTATGTGCTGCAGAGTCCATCCAAAATGAAAAAGGCACAGAAAGAGATCGATTTAGTGCTCGGACAGGATGAACCAACATTTGAATCGATTAAAAAGTTGGAGTACGCCTCTAAGCTTTTTATGTCTATGAACTTATTTGGCAACTGTTATATCATTTATGCGTGCAGAGGAGTGCACAACAGTATCACGCTGATTATGTTTGATTGACGCTTATATCAAGAGTACAAATTTATTGATGTTGATCACGTGAATCTCATTATGAATCATTGTTAACTAGCTATTGGAAGCTTCGGAGCTCTCTCCTCGTTTGACTTATCTCGAGTTTTACCACATTCTTTGTCTAAACTGATTTTTCATTGGCATGAGAGATCCAGCAGTAATACTACTCAACAGGTCTAAAAGAGTTACTCCTATATTCTTCTTCTTTCCTTTTGCTCTGCCACTCCTCACCTCCCTCCATATTTCTCTCTTTTGCTCAAAAAATTTTTGGAGTGCAAATTATCAACTTCTGTTGTTCTTCTACTAAGTATTGGTTTTGGTCTTAAGATTTGACTGCTGTGGTTGTGGTCTGAAGTCTTGGCTTTGGAGATTAGTAATGTTGAGTTTATATATTCTACTTTTCGAGTGGATTTGGTTGTAGGTTGTTTTTTTATAGCCAATTTCTTCATTGCAATGGAGCTGCAAAACAAGTAATAACGTCGTGAAATTGTCTTGTTTCAGAGTGCATCGCTCATGATAAACACAGATATGTAAAATGATTTGTTTTTCTTTTCAGATACATAAGACTTATTGTTGTAGAAGCGCTTCGATTATATCCTCAACCCCCTTTGCTTATTAGACGTTCCCTTAAATCAGATACCCTGCCAGGTATTGATGCTTAATATTCTGAAATGTTATGCTATGATTAAAAGGATCCCTCAACAGAATATATCTTTCTTGTCAAATCTGAGTTTCGAAAGGAACTTCATGTTGAATTGCGCAGGGGGTTACAACGGCGACAAAAATGGTTATGCAATTCCTCCTGGGACTGATATTTTCATTTCTGTGAGTAGAAGGCTGTTATTCCCTGCCCTCTTTTATGTCGTTTGACTTTTGCCTTCTTGAAAATATTCCTGTTTTAAGTCTTCATTTTTCAAAAAACTTTAAAATTGTCTATTCAGGTATATAATCTTCATAGATCTCCATATTTTTGGGACCGTCCTAATGAATTTGAACCAGAGAGGTTCTTAGTGGAAAAGAAGAATGAAGAAGTTGAAGCATGGGATGGTTTTGACCCATCTCGAAGCCCTGGAGCCTTGTACCCAAACGAGGTTATTTACTTTTTTCCCTACGTGTTTCTGAAGCTTTATTCATATTCTGACACGTCAGGTAATGAATTTTTTGTTGCAATTTTCAGATAATATCCGATTTTGCTTTCTTACCATTTGGTGGAGGACCAAGAAAATGCGTTGGAGACCAATTTGCACTCATGGAGTCGACGGTAGCATTGGCTATGTTGTTACAGAAGTTTGACGTGGAGCTAAAGGGGTCTCCAGAATCTGTGGAACTGGTTACAGGGGCAACCATTCATACAAAGAACGGAATGTGGTGCAAATTGAGGAAGAGATCTCATGTACACTGACATCATAGAACACAAGTTGTATCAAACATATATTTTTAGTCATTTCGTTGTGACCAGTTATGCAAAGCCGATTCCCTTTGTTGTTTTTCAAAGAGTTGCATGTTTCATGGCGAATGATTATCATTTTTCCTTTGGTACATTAGAGGAAAAATGAAGAAATTTAACAAGAATGGAGGACTTTAAAAAAGTCTAGACAAGGCTCAGAAGACCAGAATTTGATTGAAAAAAAAAATGATTCAGGGTGTAGAACAATGCTCGAGTATGCACCACAATTCACCATCACCCCCACAATGCAGGTTTACCCCATTCGAGCTTTCAGCTTCAAGCTAAACAAATCCATGTCACTTAGATCACATTCTAATGAATTAAACTTCTTGAGAGCGCCTTGTGCTCATGTCCTCAAATTGTTCAATTGTAACATACGAACATGAATGGCTTTACACCACTGTTGTTTTCCAGGAGGAAGAGGACCTGAGAAGAATGCCTTCAAAATCTGAGACGAGTATCATGATAAAGACGATGGTATAGCTTCTTATGGATGATGTATGCGTTATCCCAATATTTGTGGCATATCATGGTTCCATAAAATGTATGCAAGGTATATTTTTTCAGTGCTTTTGCAAATAAGATTTGGTTTCACTCCTCCATTCCGCAGGTCAATTTGTAGGAAGAGAAATGTTCTTTCTGTAGAGTTCGTGTCCACTCCTTACCAGGGAAAAAAAAAATGAAAAAGGAGAAAGGGAGACGTGAAAACGTGCATGAATCTTCTCTCTTTTTTGGTTAGATTAATCTTACTGGAAAACAACGAAAAATCTGCTGTACACATGGTTTGAATATACAAGACGCTTTTTACAATCAAATCATCCAAAATGGGATTATGATGAAAAAAAAAAAAAAAACCATATCAAAGATGACCCCTTTTCTTTGAGGATGTTCTAAAATCTCCTCGGTCATCTACTTAGAAGATATGTGCTCAATCTACCGGGAAAGGTGTTTATCCTGTTGATGCTTTGATGCAATCCTGTGATACTGTGAGGAACCCGCGGATTGATCCTGCAGCCAAACAGACATAATGTACTAATCATTTAAGAATCCTGTACTGTATGAAAGAGTATAGATATCCAGCTCCTTGCAGAAGCCAAGCACCTAGAGGGCGGCCCTACATGTGAGGGTCAGCCCCTGTCTCTACTCTCTAACAAGCCAGCCACATGAGGAGCGGAAAAACATTTTTGTATGTGAAACAAAATAAATAAATAAAGATCCACTTTCCACTATCCAAATGCACACCATGTCTTGCAGACTTTCCTGAATGTCAAAACAGCCCTGCGCGGTTGGCACCCTGAAACCAAGTTGTCCTTGCAACTACATTAACCCAACAAAAATTAAAGTTGCTTCTTGATTAGTCAATACATTAAACCATGCTATAGGCTTGCACCAAAATGCAGTACCAGTCCTTGCATACTCTGCTGGTTTCCATAATGAACAACACGTGCTGGCACAGAATGCAACTGTCCCTAAGGAAATGAAGAACCATGCATCAGAACCAAGAATGCTTTGGGATATTTAAGAAATCCTCAAGATGAGAATAATAGTGTGCACAAACGCACAATAGCACACATTGTACCTGCATGCCGTGTTGATGGGTATAGTAAATATTACGGACAGTGGAAATCGAGTTCATTTGCCCCTATATCAAGTATAAACAATGATGAAGTAGCTTATTTAAAAAGATGCTATTCGGGGTCAAAAGTTGCATGCCTTACCACTCCTTGGATGCCATGCTTAGTAGTATAGAAGCCATCAAGAGCTTGAGTTCTAGAATCAAGTTCCTACAAAAAATTATGATCGCATCTATGAAACAACAAAACTGAAAAACGAAAATGTATGAGCTTTTAAGTTGAAATTTTGCAATATCTTGGGAAAATACAGGCTAGTCCATACCACCCCTTGTATGTTCTGTTGCGGGAAGTAACAGTCGTCAAGGTTGTCAGCTCTGGAGTTTGTGTTCTCCTACACATACAAAGCCATCATGAAGTGTACTAAAACACATTGCATTGAAGGAGTTATTGTAAGATGAGCAAGACATTCGAAATTAAGACAAAGAAAACGAACCATCTGAGGGCCACTGTCCTGCGTCCTAGTACTTACTCCCTGTGGCTCAGATTGTCCCTAAGGTAAATATACAACATCCACTTAAGAGCACATATAACTTAGAATAGTTTTAGAAAGGCAACGGCACCTACATTCAAGAATCAACACTTAACTGACCTTTCTTTTCTTGTAAGTTTTCTTTTTCTTAGATGACTTGCCAATAATGGCACCTCCATGATTCTCATCAACGTCAACAAAACTATGAACAGTTGACATGTTAGGTCCCAAACTACTCCGGACAGAATTGTTGACATCCACACAATGTTTTAACACTTCCTCTAATGTCTGAAAGGCAACATTGTAAGCTTCTAGAGATAAAGATCCCTCTTCACCCAGTTTAGTGGCTAATTTACACAGGTCATTGAAACGTTGCAACCGGAAATTAAGCCTCCTTGGTAATTCAGAAACAGTATGCCTGACCTTTGCATCTTTCGTCCAGCGCTTCAAAATGTAGTGGGATGGGATAATAGAAACTCCGGACATTTGAAGGACAAGTAAGGCATGTCTACAAAGAAATCCTCTGTATTCAAAAGAACGACATAAACAAGATATTTGAAGCTCTTCCTCGTTCCAAGCTACAAGAAAATTCTGGCGTTTTTCAGAATCATCAACCTGGAAGATTATTGTTGCTTCAGTTTCGTCTTTTTTCTGCAGACAACAAGAAACTACACCCAAAACCTCTACCTGAAATTTTTTGAATATTGCATCTGTATAAGTTGATGACATTTGTTTCTCAAAATTTGATAGAGATCTTAATCCGGGCTGCTTGTGCCGTGTTTCAAAATCAGCATTTGCTTCCAGGTCATACATGTCTTCCAAAATGTTATTATACAGCTCAATTAACTCCTTAATTGTGGTTTCTGGGGAAAAGTACCCATCAAAGAATGAGGTTATGCTTCTAGATCGCTCACTTGTAGACATTCCAGCTAAAAACAAATCCTTCATGTAAGTTGGTACCCAACTTTTACGATCCTCATATAATGATTGGATACATACATCCTCTCTTAGGTCAAATCTATCAACCATCTTCCACCATTTCATTTCAAATTGTTCCTCCGTCCAAGATCTATGAATCCATTCATTCAAAGTTTCGATAAAGTTCTCCTTTTGATTTAGTTCGCAAGCCAAATTCTCAGTTATCCTTCTCAATACGTGCCATAAGCAAAAACAATGACGTGCATCAGGAAATACCTCTGCTACAGCTTCTTTCAAGAATTTCTCTTGATCAGTAATAATCACTCTAGGAGCTTGGCCACCTACTACTTTAAGCCATGTCCTCATCAGCCAAACAAAAGCTGATGAAGTCTCTTCCCCAATCAACGCACAGCCAAGCAAAATATACTGGAAATGGTGATTAACTCCAACAATAGGAACAAAAGGAATCTTATATTTGTTTGTGACATAAAAATTATCAAAGAAAACTACATCACAAAAACTACTATACTCATTCCTACCTTTTGCATCAACCCATAATACACTTTTCAGACGCTTTTCATGGTCCAAATCTATGGAGTAGAAGAATCTATGATTCTCCTCCTGCATATGCATAAAAAAATCAAGCATTAGTCGCATATCTCCTTCATCTAGAACCAACTGCAAACCTTTCTTTTGACAAGCAGCAACGATAGATTGTTTGGTCTTTCTACTCATAGCATAGTAAAAGTCATCTGGATAAAACTCATGGTTATGCTCCTTTATAAAGTTGTGAATGATCCATTTGTCATCTCCTTTCCTCTTAATATGCATGCCTGCCTTGCAGTCTGTTTTTATACATGGTCTTGGATTCACAGAAGTGCGAGACTCACGCCTACTTCCAAATCTAGAACAAGCAACCTTTATGTCAATAAACTTGCCAGACTTTTTTGAGCGCCTACTGGCCTTGATTGTGATACCAAATCCCACGGAATGAGCGTACTCTCTATAAAAAGCATATGCTTCCTCTTTCGATTCAAATTCCAAACCACTGCATGGCTCAGAAGTGGAGCCTTTGTTGACAACATCCACCCCAACAGCATTCGCATCCTCTGGATCCCGACCACTGGAAATGCTTTGGTCGGCATTTGATTCATGATCTCCCTCACCACATTCACTAAATACTGGAGAATTTACAGGCTCTTCCTCGATATCAATTCCAACTGCGTTATCCACAACATCAACCCCTGAATTTGATCTAACATCTGGTTTGTCCTGCTCACCTGAAGGCAGTTCAAGATCTATCTCCATAGAGAATACTATCGACAAATTCAGTTTATTCCATATTACCTGGACAGGAAAAAGAAAAAGGGTTATGCCGGGTGTTAATCATAACCACATAATGAATCATGAGATCTAATCCTGTCCAAATTTGTGTCTAACAACTAAAGTTTTATAAAGGAGCATAACCATGAGTTTTTTCGACTTCGACACATCATTTGAAAAAAAAAAAAAAAAAAAAAATAGGGGGAAGAAAACCTGCAAAATAGATGTCATTATATGTTTCACTGGTTATATTAATCAATGGTGTTGACTCAAAGCATTTTGCTCAACATCATTTTCATCCTGTTGGAGGTTGAATAATCAAAATCCTTGTAAGAACAACATAGACTCCAAATACCCGGAAATAACAAAATTAAAACTAGTGGTGGTGCCATTAATCTATCCTACCTTGCTCAATTAAGAGAAGTTAAACAAGAAAAATCTTTGAGAAGCCATTTTTTTGGAATATATATATATATATAAATGTATATATCTTCTAAGTTTGAGGTGTTATTCATTGAAAACTAAAACAAAACTTAATACTAGAAATTGTCACCAATAACTACAATCATATGAAAGAACCAAAATTAACCCAAGTAGAGACATAATCTCAAAAGAATAAATCGAAATTAAAAACTCACTTGCTTCTTGAGGACCTTAGCGCCCTCCTCAGTTCAGCATCAAGCTTCGGTCCCTGAAAAGTGAATATCCATGTATCAAAACACTGGTTTGCCAGACTCGGTTTCTAACCAAACAGAGTTTGATCTTAGAAGTCCGGCCCGGCCCGGCGGGCCCGATTACATACCGCCAAGTCTCGGGTTTAGGGCCTCTTACAAAAATCTAGGCCCAAAGTCCAAAAACTTTAAGGGCTTTAAAGCCAAATGGTCGAATTTTGGATCACTGTTTGAAAAGTATCCGTTTTCAAACACTGTGAAACAATATGATCGAATTTTGAAACTTATTTGAAAAAAGGCCATTTTTCATATATAATAGACCAAAATATATTAATTTATTTTGTATAAAATTAATTTATTTTTAAAAAAATAGATTAACTAAAATACGACCATTTATTCAAATAAAATTGTAAAACGGCCCTTTATTAAATAGATGTTATTGAAGGCTTGCTTTTTCCCCATACGTAGAGCTCTTTTGTTTAGGTCGTACAATTAAATTAAAGATCAATTTTACAAAAATTTTGTTGCAAAACAATACATGAGTTTTATTCTCAAGAGGGAAAAAAAAAACCCTCTCTCTCTTTCTTTCTTTCTTTCTTTTCTCTCTCTGCGACCCAGATTGATCGTCGGGTTTGATCCAAAAACTAAAACTTTAGATTTAAAGTCAATGCACCAAAATTAAGAGTCAATGCACTGTGATTTTTAGCAATGACTTTCAAACTCTTATTATTATAAGAATACTTTCGTCATGCTTATTCCTCCTCGTCTTGTCCTTTCTTTCTGAACCCGTATCCTAATAGAGGGAAATTTATAGATTTGTATTTATTGTTATATACCAAATAGATGCAACTATGGTCGCAACCTGTGGGCTAGTCTTAGTCCATCCTGGTATAGTAGATGGGTCAGCCCAACCTGTGTACTAGTTGTGGGTTGAGTTGAGCTTAGGCCATGATTTTGAAGCCTGTGGGATGGGTCAGGTTGGCCCACCGAAGTTCAAAGGATGGGCTAGCCCACAGAGGCCCATCACGGGCCAACCTAATTTGGCCCATGATGGATCGGCCCATTATGGCCCATGAAAACATAATTATATTATTTTTGAGTCCACCTAATGGACACTTGCGTTCATTTTTTCATCTACTCTCTTACTTTTTTTATCTGTTCTCCTTGACCGTCTCTTTATTGGTTTCACAATTATTTCACAATTAGCTAAGTTGGGTTGGGTGTTACAGTTAGATGGAAAGCAAAATTAGAAAGAAGAACAAGATTAGCTAAGAAAAATAAGTAAGTGAAAAAAAATAAGTAAGTGAAAGGAGAAAAGAGAGATCAGAGAAGCCATTTCCTTCCTTTGCTTTGCACATTCCCATCGGCAAATTGAATATAGGAGGTTCAAAGGTGTATGTACACTCTACTTGGTCTTCGGTTCAAAGGTCTGAACTCTTAACTTAGACTAAATTGAGTACTACTTCTCTCTAGACAAAGTTACTATCAACTGTATGTTTCTCTATGTGTAGTAATTGTCGTACCTAATACTTGGCCTGAATTTATAGCTTATTATTCTGTTTTGTCTCTTGTTTATTTTAATTTGCTTGATATTATTTGGTTTGTGGGTTTTATTTATTTAAACTTCAGAAACAACACAAATACAAGGTAAACATAACCCAGAAATCAAAGAGATAGCTGAGAAAGAGTGAGAGATTTAAAACTATACGTAACCCATAAACTAAAAGCTTCTGGACATGAAAAGATTAATAAAAAAAAAAAACTAGTTTTGTAGGCTGATACTTGAGAGACATACGGCTAGAGGAGAACGACCAAGTTAGTAGGGCCTTGCTTGGGCTTTTGAGAATTTAAAAGGGTTTCTTACACTTATACCTATAAAAATTGAAAAGAATTACAAAAATACGGAAGTCACAGTTTTTTCCAGTTTTCGTACGGTTTAATTAGAGAAATATCACTTTTTTAAAAATATTTAGAAATTATCATTTTTAAAATAGTTACTGGTTATCAATTTCTAGAAACTGGTTACTGAAAACTGGTTACTAATTATATATCAGTTATAAATATCTTCGGTTACTAGTTACAAACTGGTTACCAGAAACTGGTCACTATTTTAAAAAATGGTATTTTTATAAATATTTTTTAAAAAATAGTATTTTTCTAATAAAAACTGTACTGCACTATGAAAAATACAAAAGTACCGTATTTTTTCAATTCTTTTCAAAAATACCGTATTTTTTCTAATTTCCCCAATTTAAAAAGGAAGGCCCAAAATGGACTTAGATGCAATTGTAAATGATAGGCACAACATAAGCCCAATTGTAAATGACAAGGGCTACTCGTTTACTGTTTAAAAATAGGAAATAAATTTGTATAACTAGTAATCTAAAACAAAACTTTATATATATATATATATAGCAATAATATATTTTTTTTTAAAAAAAACAATTAATTATAGAAAGGCAATCGTTTACTGTTTTAGTTTTAGGAATTAAATTTGTATAACTAATAATCTAAAACTAAAACTTATAAACATATACATAGATATATAGATATATATATATAGCAATAAGATATTTACAAAAACAAATAATTTTAGTTTGAAAACATGGTTCATAAATTGTTTGGCTACTTATTAATTATCTATATTTTATTTTAGATTAGTTTTTAAATAACAATATTGAATTGTTGGAACAAAATTTATAATATATTATATAAGTATATTAGCATTATCACTAATCAATTTTTAAATTTATTTTAGTAATCACATCATCAGGTGAGAGTTCAGCGAATCTTAGAAATTTGTTAAACGATGAAAATAAAGAATATAATGAACCTTTAGAAGAGAGGTTGCTCCTCAATCTCAAGCTAGTACTAGTAAAGTTGAAACCTCATCGCATAGAGAAAAGAGAAAAGTTCAATGGATCTCAATAGTTTGGCAATATTTTGATCTAAAGATGCGTCCTAATGAAAAAAGTGTTATGGATGAAAGGGCAATTTGCAAATTACGCAAATAATCTTACAAAGGTAAACATTTTGCTGGCACTGGCCATTTAGATAGACATAGAAAAATAGCTGAATCAAAACAAGGTAGTGGTGTAGATAACCACCAAATAATTCTTTTATTTAACCCTGATGGTAGCGTCTCTAACTGGTGATATAACTCACAAAATTCCAGAGAGTGGCATGTTAGATATTTGTCTAATGCACAATAATCAATCAATATGTCTGAAAATTAGGCTTTTGAAGAATACATTCAAAATACTTACAACCCACAATATAGGATAGTTTCAAGAACAACCACTAGAATAGATTGCTTGAAAGTCTTTCGAGGAATGAGAGAAAAATTGATTTATGAGTTTAACACATGTTTGGCATTTGTTGCAACCACTTCTGATTTGTAGACAAGTCGTGCAAAAACTGGTTACTTATGTGTGACTGCTCACTATGTGGATAAAAATTGGACTTTTCAGAAAAGACTTATTGCTTTTCGCAAAATCAGTTATTCACATGATGCCACTACTATTTATAATACTATTATGGAAGTTTATGATTTACATGGCATCAAAGAAAATGTTTTGAGCATCACTTTTGATAATATCTCTGCTAACAATGCTGCTATTAAACTATTCAAAACAACCTTAACACCACCCTATGGCGGTACACTTTTCCACCAAAAATATACTAATGTCATATTATTAATTCGTGTGTTCTAGATGACGTGAAGTACTTTGAAATTTATTTGAACAATATTCGAGAGGCTTTAAGTTAAATAACAAGTTCTGGTATGAAACTAAGAAAACTTCCTACTAATGTCGAAACCTATGGAATTTGACATATTTGATGTTGGAAGCATGTCTACATATAAGAATATCATAAATGGATATTACAATACTATGAATCCGAACGGGCAGCTCATAGATCTTGATTGGGAAATTAGTATGTGCTTTTATTACTTTCTCAAAGTTTTTTATGAAATAACTGTCTAACTCTCAGGTGTGTACTATCCTACATCTTTATATGCATTATATAAATTGTTTGACATTGCTACAATATTTGAGATGTATAGAGATGTTGATTTGTTTAAGTAAACTATTGAGTTCATGGAAAGTAAATTAAAAAAATATTGAGAATGTGTTCCACTTTTGTATTGCATTGCTGCTGTCTTGGATCCAAGAGTTAGATTACGTAGAGTGGAATATTTAGTTAAGGGCATAGGGGAAAAATTAGGTGTTTGTTCTGATATCATTACAATTCAAAATATGAAAACAAATCTCACAACTGTGTTTAATGCATATAATGAGAAATATAGAGGAAGCACAACAATATCCCTTATGCCTTCAGCAAGCAATACATTCGCACCTCCTAGTCCTTTGTGGGAAATTATGATTTTACTGGTGGGTTTGGTTCATCATCTTCATCCTTTTCAACACGTAATGAATTAGAGAACTATTTGGAAACAAATTTTGTTGCAGATATTATTATTAAGCAAGGTGGTGGTCATAATTTTAATAAATTCGATATTTTGTCATTTCGGAGATCACAGTCCAGAACTTTTCCAGTTCTCTCTAAAATAGCTCATGATATTCTAATAATTTTAGTGACCATAGTTGCAAGTGAACAAATTTTTAGTTGCAGTAGTAGAGTACTAGATGAGTGCCATGCCCGATTAAACAAAGACATTCTAGAGGCAGTTATATACGTCAAGGATTGGGAAGATGGTCGAAGAAGGTCTCAACAGCTCAAAGATGAATAGATTGATGAATTTGGAAGTACTGAAATTTTTGATACTCCCACTGGGAGTACTATATTGTAAAACTAGACAATAATTTCTTTTTACTTTTTCTTTTTTTGTTCTTTTTGTGTTTTTTTTTTTTTTTTTTTTGGTTCTTTGTAATCTTAAACATTTTATATCACTCTATTTATATTTTGTTCTTTTTTCCTTACTAAAGTTTTGTCCTAGTGGGTTTTCCTTGTAAGATTTTTAATGAGACAGTCATAAATATTATTTTTATTAATGGTCTACTTAATTATTTAGTTCTCTCTTATTTTTTTAGTATTAGTAATAACTTTGTGAAAAATATTAAGGATTTCATTTTTTTTTAAAACAATAACTTTAAACTAAATGTTTCTTTCCTTGATTTTTTTTTAAAACTACAATGGGCCAGCCCACGGTGGGCTAGAATGGGCTGGCCCACGATGGGTTATCATAGGCCAGCCTATCTTGGCCCGCGATGGGATACCATGGGTCAATCTATTTTGGCTCACGGGTTGGCCCATCCTGGGCCCCCGGCCGGCCCATATAAGGCAGCCCGTGGTACAGGTTGGGCTGCCATTTTCCTTCAATAGGCCAGGCCGAGTCGGCCCACAGCTTGGCCAGACCAGGCGGCCCATACTTGCAACTTTATACCCAAATTCATACATGTATTCAAGTTCATGAATGAATTTCCACAGTTGAAGAATAAGAAGAAAAGAAAATGTAAAAACAAATAAGCTATGTTATATTGTTTTGATTTGGGGAATTTTCATAGCCTCTCTACCCTTGATGCTCCGCAAGTTCCGAGTTCTTATTGCTATGTTTATTGAAATTGGAGAAAGTGAAAAAAAAAAAAAAACTTACAGTATGAGCATCACTACGGATAAATACTAGAATACTAGAGGGCAAAAGAACAAAGAAACAGATGGAGAGTTAGATAAATAAAATGAGACAATTTTTCAATTAAGAGTTTTTTTGTCGTGGTTGTGGACTTGGAGTGCTGGTGGTCGACTAGTGAGACGAGAGAATGTTGGATAGCAGAGAGAAAGGAAAGGAAAGAAAGAAAGAAATAGATGGGTTTGTTTGCTTTTTTTATTAATTTTTTATTTTTTATTTTCATGTATTGTTCTGCACTAAAATTTGTGTGCACTTGATCTTTTCATCATCGTTTATTTTGATCGTACTACCTAAGGGCCCTATGTAGAGGCAAAAGGTAAGTCCCTTACTATAGACGTGTCCTAGTATAAATGCCGCTTAAATAGGAATAATATCACTTTTATACCTCTTATTTTGATACTTTGTTCAATTTGTACCTTCTATTTTAGTTATTATCAACATTAACCTTTAGATTTGAAATCTGTTATAAATTTATATCATGGCATCAATTTAGAGTAGTTAATTTACTAAGATGACTTAATAAATTTATTCCAAGATAAGTTTTTATATGGTTTATTTTCAATTTTTTAAATGACATCTTGGTAAATTAACTGCTCTAAATTGGTGTCAAAGTATAAATTTATAACAGATTTCAAATCTAAGGGTCAATGTTGATAATAACCAAAATAGAAGATACAAATTGAACAAAGTGTTAAAATACAAGGTATAAAAGTGATTTTATTATTGTATAAATATCCCTCAAACTTTTAAATTGTTTCAAAAGTGCTCTCCTCTGTTGGTTTGTAGACATGAATTATTAGTTTGATACTATTGAGGAAATTTCAGAAAACAAAATGATACAGGTTACGTATTTTGGAGGGTAAAAATAAAAAACAAATAAAAAATAAATTTTCAATTTTGCTAAAATGTAAAATTGAAAAATATATAAAATATTATTATATTTAATTCAAATTTTATTTCTATGAGTAAAGATTAGGACACCAAAAATTTACATTAGTGATGTGACATCATTTTTAGTCGTATAATTTTGAATGATGTAGTCCCACTTTAAAATAAGAAGTAGTTGAACTGCAAGCCACATCATCTTATGTAAGTTTTTTGTGCAAGATTTTGATGTCTTTATCATTACTCTTATTTCTATATATATATATATAGGGCACCAATCCAGTAGGTTTTTTTTTTTTACCTATACATAGGTATCATTTTGACCAATGAAAATTTTTCTTGCACATTTTTTTTATATTAAAAAGTAGGAGAGAGAAAAAGCATTAATGATGTACGTCTTTTCATGCATCTCATTTTAGCCGTTAGATCATTATTAGATGATGATCCAACGGCTAGAAAAAAAATACCTACACATAGGTAAAAAAAAAAATACCTACTGGATTGGCAACCATATATATATATATATATATATGGACACCAATCCAGTAGGTATTTTTTTTTTTACCTATGCATAGGTATCAATTGGGCCAATGAAAAATTTTTTTGCACATTTTTTTATATTAAAAAAAAGGAGAGAGAAAAAGCATTAATGATGTACGTCTTTTCATGCATCTCATTTTAGCCGTTAGATCATTATTAGATGATGATCCAACGGCTAGAAAAAAAATACCTACACATAGGTAAAAAAAAAAATACCTACCGGATTGGCAACCTATATATATATACATTTTGTTTGTTTTTAATCTTGTTCGCCTTTCTCTTTATTTTACTATGGTCTCTAGTTAGTTAATTATTGAAGATTCAAAAAATCACTTAGTTCTCTTTTAGGATTAATGAGGGAAAATTGATGTTGGTAGTTTAAAATTGGCACAAAATGACTTTTTTAGTTTTACTTTTTCAAAATAACATATCCAAAACTATCTAGAAAACAAAAAGTCTAAAATGCCCATTGATTAAAGTAGTCCATGACTCCCTGTCAGGGTTGAGCTCTGGCTTTCTTTTTTTTCAATATTTTTTTTAAAGAAATGAAAAACTTATAGGGGAAGTAGAAGAGAAACGGTGAGTTCCATTCCCCCCATTTCGGACCATCATGCAACCTCCACTCCCTCTATTAATGACCATCAAAAAGACCTCCAATCCCCCATGACTGATCTACCAAAAACCCCCAAAATTGTCAAAAAATTGGCCAGCATCCCAACCGTTCCTTCCATCTTCATTGCTACAAAACCCTCCCTAGGATAATTCAAACACATTCTTCGAAATCGATTGAAATAGCTAGAACGAGAGGGGCTAAAACACAGGAGACTACGAAAAAGAGAAAAGCAAATAAAGATTCAGACTTCAAGGACCCTCTGGGACTGGCTTCACCGAGGACGTCCTCGAGGTTGAAGAAGAAGAAAATTGACAGTCATAAAATTAACTCTTTGTCACAATTTCATGACTGTCAAAAAATTGTTACTGTGTTATTAACAATGGAAAATAAGCTCGGATAAAGTATCACAAATTTTGTGATACTTTCTAATCACACAAAATAGTTTCACAAATTCATATTACTTTTAATCACAATGTTAATAAATAAAGATGACACATTATGATAATTAGTCACAAAATACTGACAAACAGTCACATATATATATTAATACTGTGACAATTTGTCACAAAATACGACGGAGCTGAACCACAGAGAGAAAGATAGGCAGAGGAGAATGGAGTTAAACCAGAGAGAGCGGCAGAGAAGCTTCGAGCTGAACCAGAGAGATGCATGGATATGGTCTTGGGGAGAAGAGAGAGAGAGAGAGAGAGAGCTGAGCTCTTTGTGGAATGGAAGATGTGTTGCTTTGGAACTAAAAGAAAAAAAAATTTTGGCAGGAGCAGTGGTACATTTAGGAGGGAAAACGACGGAAAAAAAAGAGGGAAAGTAGAAAAAATGAGGGAAAATTGGACAACTTTTGACTGAAAAATCAATGTGTGTCACAATGGTATTTTTGGAACACCATTTTTTCTCTTGAAAGTGCAATTATAAAAGTTATTTTTGTAACTATAAAAGTCATTTTAAAAAAATGAACTAAAAAGGTCAATTTGTGGCAAATTTAAACTACCCACATCAATTTCCCATTAATAATCTCAATAACATTCCCTCAGCCCTCTTTTGCAAAATAACCTCTTTTTTTCCTTTTTTTTTTTTTTTAGTTTTGCTAATATAGCGTTGAAAAATCCAAAATGTTCTAGTCAAGACTCAGTCGAGTCAATTCAACTAGCCTAGTCAAGCTCGATTGGTCCAATTGGGTTGGATCCAATTGAAGTCCGTCAAGCTCGATTAGGCCGATTGAGTTCAACGGAAATTTTTGCCTAATCGTAACTTTCAGGCTGAAAAATCACGATTTTAGACTTCAAATTGTTATTTACATGTTTAATTTCGATTAAACCTCCCAAATCTGTAAAGTCTAGTATGCAAATAAGATTTTAACTTGCCGAAATATCAAATCTTCATTTCTTTTTTTTTAGAAGTTTGAGATGATTTTGAAGTTTTTGGGAAAAGGACCTTGATTGGGAATACAAAAGTTTCATTAAAGAGAAGGAAAGATAATGTTATTGAACAATACTATTTTTAAAAGATTATGAACAAAAAAAATCTTATTTAAACTAAAATAACTCAAAGGTCCTCTTGAATTATTAGTTTTTTTTGTGTGTTTTTTTTTAGATTAATTAGATATTTAGAAGTTTTTTCGTTCTGCCTGTAGATAAAAAATGCTAAAATACAAGCAGATAGAAGCTTCCCGGCAAAACTTCAAATAAAGAGGTTGAGTTTGGATAGATCGAAATGCAATTAGTTTTGTTGGTAAGGCGTTTGATTTGGCATGGATTTGGTTTTAGGGAGAATTCTAACTCAATTCAATGACTTTAAGACTATGTTTGGAACTTGGATTTAAGTATGGGAAAAAATTGTGAGGTAAAAGTTGAAAGAAAAATATTTTCCTAAAGTTCTATAAAATTTAGTCTTTAAAACTTCTTTTCTCATAATATTTTTATTATAATATAAATCTTCTAAATTTACTTAAAATACTATTTACAAAATCTCCGTAAAATTTTTTTCTTCAATCTTTGATAAAATCTAAATAAAAGAATTTGTTTCTTTTTTCCTCCCTAAAATCTAAGATCAAAACGGAGCCTAAAAGAAGCTGTCCAAGTTAATCGGGTTAACATGGCTTCCAAGTCCTGGAATCTGCTCCTCCATTAGGCTGGCTGAAGTGACACTCCAATGTTTGCATCAACACTGCGACTCAGTTAATTTAATTGGACAAGATTTGTTTTGTTCTCAGTTAATTTCCATTATCAGTGCTGTCATTAGTATAACATGACCAAGACCGAAGGTGAACAGTTATTTCAATCACTGAGAGCGGGCTTGTTTCGTAATATCCACAGTTTATTGTCAATATTTACCACAATTAATCTCATTTTTGTAAAAAAACATAATAAATAAAAGGGATAATTGGAAAAAAATACCTCATATTTGGATGTTATGCAATTTAAATCTTAAAATTTGAATTCTGCAAAATAATACCCTGAGATTACGAATTTCTAAAAATTAATACTTGTGTTGATTTTTAACTGATAAAATACTATAATATCCTCAAAATTAAGATGAATAATATGAATTAATCTAATTTTAATGGAGAATATTATTGTTTTTTCGTTCTTAAAATTGGTTAAAAAATCTATCTAAGGTATTAATTTTCAAAAATTCTTAATCTCAAAGTATTTTTTTGTAGAGTCCAAACTTCAGAATTTAATTTGCAGAACACTCAAACTTCAGGGTATTTTTTTGCAAATATCCCTAAATAAAATAACAGAAAAGGAAAGAAAGAGCATTAAAAAAAAAAAAAATGAGAACACAAAGAAGTAGAAAGTCTTTACAACGGAATGCCTTGCAGAATAAATAAGCAATCAACTGCCTCTGAATGAAATTTGACTCAATTTTATCAAATTTAATTCTCTATTTAACAATTAACACTAGAAACCACCTTTAACTTACAACACGTGGTGTTATTTAAACAAAGGTTATTATAGTACAAAATTTAGATCTTAGATGTGCAAGCCAACAAGGGCATGATTATGGGCTCCATCCCTAGGATTTGTTTTTTCCCCCCTTCTTTTTCTGTGTTTCATCTGCAAAAGGAGTATCAACATTTCACCTCCTTGATAGCTGCAACTTCCTAATTGCATAGGCAACATTTGGTGTTTCAAGATATAGATTCTCTGAATTATAAACATAACAGTACACCTCAACTAACATTGTGATCGCGTCACACAGCGAATGTAACACCTCAAATCTTTGCCTCTTCGATGGTCTCTTTGAAGCAGTTCAGCAGGGTCACCCTAAATTCCGAAGATCCAGTTCCCATATGATAAACAGAAAGTTATCTAGCTTCCTTCAGAGAGTAATGTTTCTTGCTTGATTACTTTCTTCAACAGCAAGTCATTCTTGGGTAAAATGTTAGCCAACTACAACATGCAAGGGTCATTACAGCTGCCGCAAGAGGCAACTTCTTCCTCATGCATGTCTGGAAGCATTACTATGCAACTGTGCAGATCTTAAACGCTGGTCATCCTGAAAACAGGTTTACAAACCCAAAATAAAACCATATGAAAAAAATTATCAGTATCAAACATCTGATGTACAAACCATTTATTGGAGACTTACCTGCAAGCTGTAAACGAAGCTAGTTTGAGGACGAAAATCTAATTGCGCCTACACGATAGAAACAAAATTAGAAAGGATTGTGACTGATAGTGAATAACCACTTGCTATAAAATACCCAGAGTACTTATAAGAACAATACCAGCCCATGGATACTTTGTTGAGCACCGAAATAACCATCATGGCCAGGCGCTATTGAACTCAGCTGTCCCTACAAGGATATAAGTATGACATATAAAATCTTTTAAAAAAGTTGTAACTCACTTCTAAATGTTAACCCTTGTCTTCATGATTAAAATTTTCTTGGATATTCAAAAGGGAATACCATATCATAAAATGTAACAAGTTTAGCATGACGTACCAGGCCCTGCATACTCTGTGGGTTAACATAGTAGCTGTCATTAGGTGGCTCCATTAAGTTCAACTGCACCCAACAATTAGCATCAGCAACATTATATGAGATATCATGAAGAAATAATGTAACGTTTAACAACAATTCTATATCTCAGTTTATGGTGCAAGCTAATAACACCCATACCAGTCCTTGCACATTCTGCTGGGCACCGTAATATCCATTAAGAGTTATACCATCCGAGCTTAAACTATCCTACAAGCATAAAAACCGAAATCAAGATAAGACAATGATCAAAATTATTGCATAGGTGCAACCATTTTTCTCTTTCAAACTTCCATCAGAACAAAGCACAAAATTTCCATTCCCACCGTGAAATGCATTAATGAATGAGAATATAATTCTTATGGAGATCAGTGCACACCATTAACAAAAAAATCAAAACTAGAACATAAAGCTATGTAGAAAGGACAAACCATATGCTGTAAGCTGTCTTGAGCCTCAACAAGCGTAGCATCTGGCTCTGCTTGTACCTAAAATATGGAGCACACATTAATTTCAGACGTAGCAAAATAGAAAGACACAGTAACATAAAAGGCCAAGAATCATCAATCTTAACACTAACCTTTCTTTTCCTATTTGTACTTTTCTTCTTTACTGTTTTAGTTGCAAGGCTTCCTTGGTTCTCTTCTTCAGTTTCACAAATAGAAAGAAAATTGCCGCTGGATTCTGCAGCGGTACTGATAGAATTATTCACATTCACACAGTTCTTCAAAGCTTCCACCAGTGCACGGAAAGCAATATTGTAAGTTTCTTCAGATAAAGATCCTTCTTCACTCAGTTCAATGGCCCACTTACATAATTCATTGTAGCGTTGAACCCTAGTCTGTATTCTTTCAGTTCCTTCGGCTGTTGATTGCCTGCCTTTTGCGTCTTTCGTCCACCTTTTCAAAATATAGTGAGGTGGAATGCTAGAGAGGCCACAAATTTGGAGAACAATAAGTGCATGTCTACAAAGGAAACCCTTGTATTCAAACAAATGACAGGAACAAGAAACCTCTGACTTTGTTTCATTCCACGTTACAAAAAAGTAGTCATCCTTTTCACAGTCTTGAACTCTAAATGTGCTAGTTGTTTCATCTTCACTCTCCTTTTTTGGCTGGCAGCCAACGACACCCAACACCTCAACTTGGAATTTCTTAAAGACAGCATGCGTATAAACTGTTGACATTTGCTTCTCCCATGGGGAAGGAGATTTCAATGCTGGCTGTTTGTGCCATGTATCAAAATCCGCAATTGCTTCCTCTTCATACCTATTTTGTAGAATCACCCCATATTGTTTCACAAATTCTTTCAAAGTAATTTTTTTATGTATGTATTTGTCAAAGAAAGAGTTCATACTTTCAGATCGCTGAGTAGTACACATTCCAGCAAAAAAAGTATCGCCCATATACGTAGGCACCCATCTTTTACGATCATCGTATAAGGAACGAATCCATTCATCATCATGAAGTTCAAATCTAGTGACCATTTTCCACCATCTCATGTCAAACTTTTCATCTGTCCACGATTGAAATATGCACTTGTTAAACTTGGGCAAGAAATTTCCGTGCTGCTTGATTACATGAGCAAGAGCTTCAGGGATCTTTTCCAATATATGCCAAAGAGAATAGCAGTGACGTGAATTTGGGAAAACTTCTTCGATGGCTGCCTTCAAAGCTTTGTCTTGATCTGTAATAATTACCTTGGGAGCTTGTCCATGCATTGCTCTAAGCCATGTCTTCATTAACCACACAAATGTTGATTTAGTCTCATCTGCAACCATTGCACAACCGAGTAACATGGACTGAAAGTGATGATTCACCCCAACAAAAGGAGCAAATGGCAATTTATCATTGATTTTGATGTACGAGGTATCAAATGAAACCACATCATTAAAACTGATGTAATCGGTCCTACTTTTTGCATCAATCCAAAACAAGTTTCTCAGCCGCTGCTCTTCATTTAAATCAATTGCATAGAAGAAGTTGGGATTCTCCTTCTGAATACGCTTGAAATATTCAAGTATAACTTGAGCATCTCCATCATCAAGACCCAATAACCGGCCTTTGTCAAACTGAAAATTCATGTCAGCTCGAACAAATCCAGCATTTTGATATCCACCAGACTGTCTAGACATCTCAACATACATCTTCCTAGTTCGTTCACTAACTGCATGCAAAATGTCGATATTATTCTTTTCGGCTAACTTTACATTCCTATGAATCCGAAAATGATATGCTAGAGCTGGTAAAAGTTCATGATTATGTTCCTTTATAAATTCATGAATTATCCACTTTCCATCGGACCTTCGCTTCACATGCATGCTAGCTTTGCAGTCTGTCTTTTTCACACTTGGACGCCGACTACCGCCACCATCGGATTCTGGAGTGACACCATATCTTGAACATGCAAATTTGGCATCAATAAATTCTTTTGACTTCTTAGAACGTCGGCTGTTTTTGATGGACGTGGTAAATCCCATAGACTTAGCATATTCTTGATAAAATGAGTATGCAGCCTCATGTGATTCAAACTCAATCCCATTACAGGGTTCAAAATCCGCATCCCCTTCAAACATCACAAGATCTCTTTTAGGAGAATTGACAATTCCAGCATCAGCATCTCTGTTATGCACTCCATCCACAACATCAATCATCTTTTCATTCATCCTATCACCATTTGCATTGTCCTGAGAATTCAGAACTTCAACTGCAGTTTGACTTCTATCCATCCTAATCGTGTTTAGCAAAAGAGTAACTTATTGTTTGTTTCCATCGGGAATCTCCATGTGGAACCTCAATATGATGAGACCTAAAAACAAAATTATGCATTCAAAAATACTCTCAACGAGAATATTTATAAAGGAAGACAAGCAAAAGGGAAAAATATATATATATAAATATATATATATATATAAATATGGTTGCCAATCCGGTAGGTATTTTTTTTTTTTTAGCTATGTGTAGGTATTTTTTTTCTAGCCGTTGGATCATCATCTAACAATGATCTAACAGCTAAAATGAGATGCATAAAAAGACGTGCATCATTAATGTTTTTCTCTCTCCTACTTTTTAATATAAAAAAATGTGCAAAAAAATTTTTCATTGGCCCAATTGATACCTATGCATAGGTAAAAAAAAAAAAAAATACCTACTGGATTGGTGCCCTATAAATATATATATATATATTTTGTGACATTGTAATTTTGAAAAGAAATCATGTAAGCAACGCTAACACCAAGTCATATAAGGCAATAAGTCTAGATATTAGATAATACTTATAAGATGGATAGCTAAAATTGCTAAAACATACTCATATGGAAATGAGAAGACAAATGGCTTGGATAAAGTAGGCCATAGAACCATACAACTCCGCTCTTTGTTCTAATGCAAATGACTCAATAATAGAATAGAGAATTGATTAAATAACACTCATTTATCAACTGGGTGTACACCGTTCTTCAAAATTTGAGTCTATTTTTGCAATCAAGTGACGGCCCCATTGGCATTGATCAAACAAAACTTAAAGTCTCATTATTTTTGTTTAACCAAGTACCCAACAATGCCATTTTTCACTAGTGTTTAAAGAGAACTCTCTGTCTCAACAAACACACAAATTGAAAATCCTGTGAAAGCATCACTGCTAGTTCACTTCAATCAGGAATTGTCACTGCCATCTAGTACACATAGTAATAAGAAATGAGCAGATTTTCAATAATAAAACAGTGGCCACACAGTACACAAGCTTTACCACACTGGTCAGCATTGATATACATATACAATACAAGTACATACACACATATTATACAAATTTCACAAACAAACCAAAAAAAAAAAAAGAAAAAACACCATTCTATCCAATTGGACCACCTTTAATAGTCTTAATGTCCATGAGGCATGTTATTCCCAATAATAGACTATAGTACAAGAAAGGCATGATCACAGAATTGAAATTATTTCCAGTAATTCTACTATTTTTAGCTAAATTATCTTAGCAGACGGTATAATTCTGATTCATTACTTAAAAACAAATAAATATATAAATAAATAAAACTATTTTCTTGGACATTTTCCCTCAAATTCTCAAGAGCCAAACACGAACATGGGTTCAACAAAATGCATACTAGGAAACACAGTGAGAGAAAGAGACCTGAATTGAATTGAAGGCGTAGTAGTAGCGGAATCGGAGAGACGAAGCTGAAAAGCAGGGTGAGCGCGAGTGGGGAAAGAGCATCCAAGATTGGAGAAATTAGGGTTTGATCTTCACTCGCCCAGTTTGGTAGTTGGAGAATGGAGATAGAGAGGGGCTAATTTCCACTCGCTTTTCCCACTCGCTTCAATCCTCCTCTTTCTTGACCACCACCCTCCGCGCGTTTGTTCATCTTAGACGTTTCTTCACAATCTTTCAGTTTTTTCTTTTTTTTTTTTTTTCTTTTTCCTTTTTTCTTTCGAGTTTAATCGCTGAGTTTCAGAGCCACACGCGTGCGTGGTACGCAAATGGACCGCCACGTGTGTGTCGCGCGTGCACATGACACCTACTTATTATTATTATCAGCCTTTGCTAAAGCCTATGTTCTCCTCACTCTCTTTGTCCCCGTCTTCTTCTAATAAATCACTATAAAAATCTCACCATATCTATGCGTTATACAACCATTCTCTCTCTTCCATTTCTTAAACCACTCATCTCTTTCAACTCCTCTCTAAATATCAGAAAACTCACTTTCCCTTCCATTCACCATTATTTCTCTCTATCTAAACCTAAAAACCCACAAATCATTCACTGAGAGATTAGAGCCAAACCTCCACCCTTAATCGCCACAACCTCAGCCATGACAACTACCATCACCGCCCTTTCCTCCATAACCTCCATCATCGCACAACCACCATTATAGCCATCACTACCACCTCTTTTTCTTTCTTTTTTTTTTTTTTTTTTTCTTTCAAACTTGCATATATCGTCCAGATCTACCGCCTCCATAGCCACTTCCATCACCACTATTTCCTCGATAGCCGTCTTTGCGTCTTGCCAATACATCTTTGTCATGATTTAGGGTTTCCTTGGGATGTTTCATGTTTATAACTGGAGAGAGAGAGTAGTGTGTGGTGGAGAAGAAAGAAAACAATTGATTTTTTTAATTAATTTAATTTTTAAAAATAAATTAACAGTAAATTATTAAAGAAAAAATAATAAAATAAGTGCCACGTCAGCCATTCGGTTCATTTTTACACTGTAAATAACAAAATGACGGTTCGCCTATTTGACCGGCGGTTTGGTTCGCCTATATCTGAATGTTTTAATAGAAATTATGGAATGTGTTATAATTAGAATGGAAGATATTTGAATGGAAAAAATAATGGAATAGGTTGTAATTAGAATGGGAGTATTAGAATGGACCATCTAAAAATACTTTTTTCCCTCTATTTTCATTCAAGACAGAAAATTATTCAATGGTTAATTTTTTGGATAGACCATTTGAATAGAAAAACTGAATTGTTGAAATAAACACACGTTCTAAAAGATCATTTGAATGAAAAAACTGAATTGTTGAAATAAACACACATTCAAATGAATTTTCTATTCCAAGAATGGAATGGTTGAAACAAACGGGACCTAATTTTTTGTTTTGTTTAGTTTTTTTCTTTTCTTTTTTTTTTTTCCCCCTGGTCTGACCGACAAGAGTTCTATTGATATGCTTTAAAAGCTTGTGTTTCCCATAGTCTTTGCTTGCCTTAAATGCCATGTACGCTAACTATGTGCTCTCGATAAAAAATAAAAAATAAAAAGGAAGAAAAGATTTATTGTTATCCTGTGAGAATTATTTGTCTCTCTTTGTGGGAGTTTTGTCTCTCCTTGTGAGAGTCTATTTACTGCATCTGATTGTCATCTTTCTATCCAAGTTATTTATATACAAACTTATCGTTTTGGACACTTAATTTTGTTGTGGTTTGGATTTTTGGTAGAATTTTCAAATACATAGTGAGTAATTTTTGTCTTATAAATACAATCACTTCTTTCAATATTTCGTACCATCACTTCTTTCACTGTGCTTTCACCTTCTCTGCGTTTTCATTTGCCCTCTGACATATTGTCTCTTATTTTTAAGTCTTTCTTTTTGTAGTTACAATCTGGGTTTCCCAATCGCGGTACTATTGTTTGGCTTTTTGATTCACTTACTTAATCGATCTTTTTGGTTTGCAGCGATTGGTGTTTTTCCTTACTATATTTTTCGAGATGTATTTACCATAGATGTAACCAATTTATTTGTAACTGTTGCAAAATTTTCCTTTTGCAAAATCTATAAATTTGTATTTATCTCCTAAAAAAAAAAAAACAAACAATTGCATTTATCTTTTCTCAGAAATCCTAATTATAAGGAATCCTTATCCTCTTACCATTAAATAAAAAAGAGAGACGAAGAAATAGGAAAAGGCATCATTATCAGAAACCATAAACATATATTTTATAAAACATTTTCAGTTTGTTACTATTTTTCCACTAGTAACTGCAGATACACGTGTTTCCTTCCTCATAAGGGTGATTATAAAGTTCTTGTTCTATTTTTTAGACTTATAACTGCTCACAACTCAAAATTCAAACTTTATACTTTCTTAGACAGTTATTTTACGAAAACGTGCAAACAATTTTCTTTTTACAACTTTTTCGGCTTTTTGCAAGCAGTTACTTTTTTTGATTTGATTTAGTTTTTCACGGTTATTCTCATCTTTATCCATTTTCAGTTTTAAAGTATTCTGATGTGTTTCTCTTATTAAAAATCCTATTTAATAACCAAAACATTCTGGCTATACTCAAATGACAGACTTTCCTAAAAGTTATGAGGGCGATAATGCCCTTACTGATAGAGAGAGTTGTATACATGAATACAGTGATGATGATTTGCTTACTGATTCTTTCTCATTAGAGTGTCTTGTTTTGGGTATTTGTTTACAATAAAAACCAACAACAAGAAAGCCTTGCTTAAAGCTATGCCACGTTTATGGAAAAATTGTCGTTTTACTATCGAAGGTTTTGATTTGGAAGGTGATCTTGTATTATTCCAATTTGGTTGTGAGGGCAATCGTCGTCGAATCTTGCAGAGTGCTCCCTGGCATTTTGACCGGCAAATTCTCATCTTACGCCCTCCAATGGGGCTGTTATCTTCCACAAAAGATGACTTTGTTACCTCCCCTTTCTAGATACAGGTTTATAATTTACGTGTGCCAAGAATGACCAGGGTGTTAGGATATTTGTCCTAAAAAGCATATTTCCAATTATACCCTTTGAGTATAAACAACTTTCTCTTATATGCAATTATGATATTTGCTAGATTAAACTATCTTAGTTGTATAGTTTATTTATCTGAAAAAGATTCCATGACTTTGTTTGTGTATAAAGAAACAAACATGATTAAGTGTTAATTATGGGGAGACTTGTTTCTTTATCTAAGTCTAAATGAATTAGTTCACAATCTTTAAATAAAGATGGAATACTTTATTTACTATAGGTTGTAGTATTTGTCTATCTAAACGGGAATGATGTGTCTCAAATCATTGAAGTATATGACTTCTGATAGAAACACTAGTACAACATAAATAATTTATATGTATTGAACTGGACCAGGCAATATAAAGAACTGGAGTGCCGTAACTCGATTCTTTTATTACCACAAACTAGCTCTTAGCATATAGATCTTAATCCTTGATATTTGATTGGACTTGCTTTCATGGATTGTAGCCTTTTGATTTGTTAAAAGACTAGCCTCTATGAAATTAGAGGTGAACTCTGACATATTGGAGGTTATGGTTTATGAATTGATGGGAACACTTTCAGGACACTATACATTAATGCCACAAGTGTCCCCGCCCCTATAACCGCCACTTGCTCCACTTCTCGCCGCCCTTACGGGCGGTGACGGCCCGTAGGCCGATGGTAGTGGTGTTTCCGCCACCACCACTATTTTGTCAAATTAATTAATTAGTTAATTAGTTTGATAATTATTTAATTTTTGAATTCAAATTTAGAAATAGGAAACTATTCAAATTTGATTAGGATAGTTATCTATTTTGATTATCCTATTTTAAATTTGATTTACTTTAGGATAATGATAAAATTTGAATTAATTAAGTAATTAGGATATTATCTAATGATTAATTTGAATTTAAATAGGATATCTACTGATTTTTGAAATTAGATAAGATTTCCTAGATTATCTCTAATATTTAAATTTTGAATTTAAATAGATAATGATTATTCAAATTAATTAGATATTTAATGAGATTAGATATAATTAGATATTATCCAGATATTATCTAGTAGTTAATTTGAATTTAAATAGGATATCTACTGATTTTCAAAATTGGATAAGATTTCCTAGATTATCTCTAATATTTAAATTTTGAATTTAAATAGATAATGTCTATTCAAATTAATTTGATATTTAATATGATTAAATATGACTAGATAATTATCTATAAATCATGATAGTTCAAATTTGAATAAATTGAATTTAGTAATTATCATTAATTTAAATTTGATTTAAATTAAGGATATAGTTTTGAATTTAAATTTAAAACAAAATCTAATCAGATTAGATTTAAATAATTACTATCCATAGTTTATTCAAATTCTTAATTAATGAGATTAATTAAAATAGAAAAGATTT